>PVIR01000005.1:362166-386105 GCA_004026965.1 Petromus typicus
CCTCCCGAGTGCTGGGATTACAGGCGTGAGCCACCACGCCCGGCACTGTGGTATGTGGTACTGGTTGCTGCTGGGTGTGGGTCTCCACACCCAGTATTGTTATGTGGTTACCGGGGAATCGAACCCGGGCCCTTGCGCTTGCAAGACAGGCGCCGGAACCACTGAGCTAACTCCCCGGCCCCTAGATTTTTTTTTTTTTTTTTTTTTTTTTTTTAAACAGGATCTCACTTTGTAGTTCAGGCTGACCCTGAATTCACTATGTAGCCCAGGCTGGCCGTGAACTCACAGCAGTCCTCCTGCCTGTGTTTCCTGAGGGCTGGGATTACAGGTGTGAGCCACACGCCCGGCATTGTGATATGTGGTATCAGGGATCGAACTCGAGACCTTGCACTTGCCAGGCAGACTCCAGAACCACTGAGCTAAATCCCTGACCTTTTACTTAAAGTTTTAATTTATGCGTACTAAAAATCTCTTCAGTAGGCTTTTAAAATCATATATAATTCTTTCACATCAAAAAGAAGACATAGATAAAATAAATTGGTTAATAATGATTTTGTTAAAACTTTCATGTCTATAATCCAAGTCTTTCCAGTAATTTCTTGATTCAGTCATTGCTGTAAATGCTTTTTTTCCCATCATTCATATATCATCAAGAACTTTGGTCTCCCCTTCCTCTTTCTTTTGCTGTGGGAGAGCAGTATTGAGGGTTGGACACAGGCCTTCACACTACGTTTCTAGCTCTTATGTTTTATTTTGAGACCGAGTCTCATTAAATTCTGAAGTTGCCCAGACTGGGTCAGACTTGCAGTCCTGGTGTCTCGGCCTCCCAGAATTTTGGGACTTATAGGCATGTGCCAGCATGCCCGGCTCATTGCTTAAAATAATTCCTGAAAAAAAACAAAATGCATTATTGCTGAATTTGTAAGCTGTTGTGTATAGCTGTTTTTATTTGTGCTTTCTCACACTGCTGACTGACTTCTCTGCCAGTTTTGGTACTGATGCATTTGATGCTTATAGATACATAGACTGGCAGTGACACTATAGATGATTAATGTAAGATATATCCTAATGTCAGGAGAGTTAAAATGTGAAAAAAGCTGTATTTTAGGACTTATGAAATGTGTATATCCAATCATGTGATACAGAGTATGGGGAAAGGAGAGACCATCAAACTGGAATCGAATAGAGAAATTTTCAAGACAAATATTGAAGCTGTGTGTTGAATGAGGATAGATCATGAACAGATTATAAAAACAGCATGTAAAAATTAAAGAATGTCCTCAGGTCCTAAATTTGTCACTGTTTATTAGTAAAGGGAAAGATCAGAAAGTATCATTTTGCTTCATATTTAAGGGTGCCACCCAGAGATAGTTAAAATTTTTTTTCATAAATTAAGTCTTTGACAGCTCTTGACAGAATCAATCTTGTTGAGCGTGCATTTGAATAGCTAATTAACCTGAGGCATGTGTGTTTTATTCATTCCATAAACACACACTGAATCCCTAGTTTATATAATGTATGAAGTAGAAGAATATAAAACTAAATATATGTCTCATAGTTGAATTACAACATTAGAATTTTGATGAGAAAACTGGAATTTAGCCTTCCTTTTAAGTTTCATTGCATGTATTAATTTGCTTGGTCTACTATAACAAAATATGGTTGGCTTAAGCAACAAAAGTTTATTTTTCTCACAGTTTTGGAGACAAGAAATAAAAGATTAAGCTACTGGCAGTATGGTTAGCATTTGAGGCCTTTCTCTTGGGTTTATGCATTACCATCTTTTCTCTGTCTTCATGTGGCCTTCCTTCTGTGAGATATTTCCATCTCTTCGTGGCACCAGTCACTGGGTTAGGACCCACCCTCATGAATGTCTTTTAACTTTATTACCTATTTAAAGACCTTAAAATAGTCATAATATGAGGTTCTGGGGGTTAAGACTTCAACCTATGAATTTTTGAGGGACAGTAAGTCAGTCTTTAACATTCCCCAAGTCTTCACATTATCTTTACAGTAATTGCACTGAATTATTTAACAATATACTTTGTTTTTTCTACCTGTTATACTATATGTATGTATGTATGTATGTATGTATGTATGCATGCATGCATGCATGCTACCTTTAATGTAGTAATTCTTTATTTGGGCAATGAAGAAGCAGCAACAGCAAAGTTTGTTATTTTCTTGTGTGTTAAGTGATGTTGTTTTCATTCTTACTGCTTTATAAATACCTTAATTTCTTCTCTGACCATACTTGAAATGTGTTTTGAATGGATGATTAAGTGCTGTAGGTAAGATTGGAGAAGAGACAGATGCAGCTGTAATGTAAGTTGTTGGGCAATGAGTACTATAAAAGTAACAATGAGGGAAGAACTTTAGAATAGAGAAGACAAATCAAGTTTTTTATGCTTTGTGATATTTAGGGAAACATTCATAAAACAGGTGGTATTTGAATGTGTTCATGGAGAGTGTTTTGAGATGTATACAATGACATATATAAAAACAGTTGGAAAATAATATGCCCAAATTAATAGGCAGAATGAAGCAAGATGTATATTGACATGGTAAATATTTGCTTTGGTTGGAGCGTGGTGTATTACAAAATGACTGTAACATAAAGCAAAAAGAGTTTTATAGCTGCTATAATAAATTATTAGAAACCTAATTACTTAACAGAATATAAATTTATTTTAAAATTCTGGAGGGCTAAAGTTGAAAATAGGCCATAGAAGACTACAGTCAGGATATTGTCAGAGCTGCATTCTTTCCTGGAGGTTCTGGGGAAGAATCTGTTTTCGACCCTCTTTCAGTTTCTAGAGGCTTCTCCAAGTACCTTGGTTTGTAGCCGCTCTTTCCAAATCCAGCAATAGCCAATGACATCTTTATCATATCACATGACTAATACGCTGATTCTTCTGCCTCTGAGCTCTTTCACTTTTAAAGTGCTTATGTTTGCACTGGGCCCACCTATACAAGCTTCCTAAGTCTGCCAATAAGTATGCACAGTCAACTACTACCTTAATTTACCATTGCCACATAATATGACATCTTCACAAATTATAGGAATAATAAATATAGCTGTCTTTGGGAGGCTATTGTGGTAGGCAGGGCCAGGTTATAGAAGCTTTAGATACAGCATGAGCCACCATGCCCAGCATTGTGATATTTGGTACTGATTGTTGGTAGGTATGAGTCACCACACCTGGCACTGTTGTATGTGATTACCAGGAATTGAACTCGGGACCTTGCCCTTGCCAGGCAGGTGCCAGAACCACTAAGCTAAATCCCCAGCCCACTGATTTGTAATCTTATGGCTGTTCTTTAGTCTTTCTGTGATGCAATTCTCCACCTGTGTGTGGGATAATAATAACAGCCCATTCAACATGCCCACCCGACAGATACAGGGTAGGCACAGTGCCACTGAGCTAAATTCTCAATCAAAGAGGTATTGCCCTTGTACCTGTAAGGGATGACCTTACTTGAAGGTTCTTTGCAACTATGATCAAGTTCAGATGGGATCCTACTGGATTAATCCAATTTTTTTTTTTTTGTGACAGTAGGAGGATCAAACCCCAGACCTTGTGCTTGTGAGGCAGGCGCAGCCATCTGACAGAAGCAAGGATAAATTTATTCCAAATAATAACAGGATATTTTTATTTTTATATAGGAAAAATTCATAACTGTTTTTCCTTTTATGTCTTAAAGAACAAATGAAACAGAAAATAAAAGTCCAGTGACTTCTGGATGCTTCTATCCACCATTCCTTTTTTTTTTTTAACTTCTCTATAAATAGACATGAAGTGGTTCTAGCATAGCAAGTCAGGTAAGATTTTGTAGAACTGTTTTCAGAACCAGACCATTAGATTATATGACTCTTTAAGCCCTCACTTGAGGAAGTTAGTTTATTTGAATGGTTTTGTGAAGGCTAGATATATATGAAGGGATTCTCAGATTTTATTTATGCCTTATAAATAGCAAGACAGACTACATACTGCTAAAAATCCTAAACTGTTTGTGAGTCATAACTCAAAATTATTTACTCTGAGTCATCTGCAAACTTTTGCTTGGCTTGTAATAGGTTTAGAATGAATCATTCTAAACTTTTCACCTCTGTTACTGTTTTAGCAGACATTTCTTAGCTGGTCTTATAATATGAAGTTTTCACATTGAATATAGTAAGTATTGCTCCAGTGCATGAGGCTATTAGGATTTTATTTTTTTACTGTAAAAATAAAATGTGAGCCTTATGTATAATTTTGAATTTTCTAATTAACCATATGAGGAAAAAATAAAAATAAGCAGGTGAAGTTAATATATTTTAATCTGATATGTCGATATGTCGAAATATTATTTCAACATGTGATCACTATAAGAAATGATTGATATAGTATTTCACGTATTTTTTTTAATTTTTGAAATTATATGTGTAGTTTATGCTTAAAGCATATCTCAGTTTGGACTAGCCATATTTCAAGTACTTCATAGCCACATGAAATAGGCAACTATTGGACAGTTTTGGTTTCCTTGGTGGTTTTGTAACTGAGCACTCCCTGGAACTCAAGAAAAACTGTGATTGTATAGATCAGCTGGTCTTTGCTTTTCTACAGTTCAGGTACCTCAGAGTTTAGAGTCTTTTCTTAGTGCTCTGAAGTACTATGTCTAGACCCTTTGTCAGTGCTTCTACCTCCCTGCTCCCCTTCCTAGTCTTTCTGTGGTCCTCACTTCTACATTCTAGCTATTTTACCCTCTTCTACATTTCCGACTTTTACGCCACATGTTCTTTTGTCTTCTTTTTCAAGCTCCCTTGCACGTTTTGCTGAGATTCTCAGGAGAGAAAGTGCCAGTAACAGTATAGCCTTCTACCTTCACAAGTACACTCATAGCAAAGTATTACTAGTAGAAATATAAGCTGCTATTATTGTACACAGTATGGAGGTCAAAAAGCTCTACCACGTAGGAAAAGTTAGGAATTCCTGATGATAATGAAGTTGGAGTTAAAGGATTACGTAACTTACTTACAGGCTTTGTATCCATTCCATGCAATATTAAATAAGAAGTACATTTCCTGCTATGCTAGTGGTTTGTTTTTTAATCATTATCAGAAATCAGATGAAAACGTGTAAGTTCCATTTTGGTATATGTTTGAGCAAGGAGTCACAATCAAGTTTTTTGCCAGACTATCCTGTCTTTTCCCTCCTCTTGATAATAAGTTCTTGAGATTTATACTTCAAGATTTTTAAGTCTTTTTTGTACTTCTCACAATACATTTTTTAGCCCTGATTTTTAAATGCACAGTATTTTGGTTTTTCCAGAGTAACTCAAAAAGGTCAGCGCCAGCAATCAAAAAAGGAAGTGATGAAAATTTCATTTATAATAACATCTAAAAGAATAAAATACTTAGGAATAAATTTAATAAAAGAAGGGTGAAGCTTATGTTTGCAAAATGTTTTGAAAGTAATCAATCCGTTTATTTAAATGGAAAGACATCCTATACTTATGTGTTGGAGAACTTAACTATTGTTAACACTGAGATTCCATCTCACTCCACAAAGAACAACTGTCATCACAAAAATCAACCAACAAGTGCTGGCGGGGCTGTGGGGAGAAAGGAACCCTTCTCCACTGTTGGTGGGAATGCAGAGTGGTGCAGCCACTATGAAGGTTAATGTGGACTTTTCATCCCATTGACTCTGCTGTTCCCTGGCTAGGTATATACTCGAAAGAATTAAAAGATTCATACCACCGCAACATATGTACAGTCATGTTTGTAATAGGTAACTCTTGGAAACAGCCAAATGGCCAATCAGTGGGAGACTGGATAAAGAAGATGTGAGGGTTTTTTTTTTTTTTTAAATAAAATGGAGTATTACTCAGCCATAAAGAATGATACATTTGAGTCCGTTATATTCAAATGGATGTACTTTGAGAACATACTTGTAAGTGAAATAAATAGGACACGGATGGGTAAATGCCATATCTTTTCTTTAGTATGAAAAACTGAAGGTGTACTTGTATGATAGTAATGTGTAATGGGAAGAAAATGTGCAAAAGAGAAAGAGTAGGGAGAGGAAAGTAAGGGAAAGAAAAAATTTGATAGTAAAGGAAACAAAGCTTGTATATAGGAGGTGAGGATTGTAGGGAGGATGGGAACAGGAAACGAGAAGATGTGTCATGTACAGGTACAAATTCTCAATGTGGAATGTGATCATTATGTATAAAATGTGCCAATAAAATCAATTTTTAATAAAGATATTTTAAAATTGAGTAGCATGTTCAGTGCAGTCTCAGCTGCCTACATTTTGCAGAAGTTCACAAGCTGATCCTCAGATTTCTGTGAAATGCAAGAGGCCCAAGAGAACATGTTTATTTTGAAAAAGAAATTAGAGTACTTAAACTTTGAGATTTCAAAACCTAATACAGAGCTACAGTAGTTAAGCTTGTGTGGCACTGGCATACAGGTGGAAGTCAGAGTGACTAAAAATCTTCATTCTGTAGGTCTCTGAGACTGTTAAGAATCTCTAAGAATGGAGTATTATTCTGCAGTAAAAAATGATAAGATTGAGTCATTCATCAATCGCTCAAATGGCTGTACCTTCAGGACATCCTCATAAGTGAAATAAATAAGTCACAGATGTGTAAATATCATATCTTTTCTCTGGTATGAGAAAATGAAGATGTAAATGAGTTCTAGTATATATAGTGGATACTGTGAAATACAAAATATTTAAAAGGAAATAGGATGTAGGGGTTAATAATGAGGGAAAAAAGGATGTGATAGTAATAAAAGGAAACAAAGCTTATGTATATAGGAGGTTGGGGGGTTGTAGGGTGGGTAGGGGAATGGGAAAAATGAGAAGTCATTTCATATTCTGGTATAAACTGTCAATGTTGAATGCAATGATGATGTGTATATATAATGTACCAATAAAAATTTGAATTAAGGGCCTAGGATATAGCTCAGTGGTTTCGGCGCCTGTCTTGCAAGCGCAAGTGCCTGGGTTTGATCCCTGGTAACCACATAACAATACTGGAATTGGAGACTCATGCCCAGCAGCAGTCAGTACCACATACCACAGTGCCGGGCGTGGTGGCTCACGCCTGTAATCCCAGCACTCGGGAGGCAGAGGCAGGAGGATTGCTGTGATGTGAGTTGGAGACTGAGCTCAGGGCCAGCCTGAACCACAAAGTGAGACCCTGTCTCAAAAAAAAAACCTTAAAAAGAAAAATTTTGAATTAAAATTTTTGAAAAAGAATCTAAGCTGTTAGCACTAGGTTACCTTAGACTTAAGAATTTGTTAAATCTTTGGCTGACATCTTCTAGCCCACTTATGTAGTAGTCACTTACATGGCCTGCCAAAGGGGCTGTTTATGGGTTCTGTTTCTCTTCAGGGGGAGCTATCATTCTGTGGGTTTCAGTTTCCTTGGTAGTTTTGCAAACTCAGCTCTCTCATGAATTCAACAAAAATTACGATTTCATAGATCAGCTGGTCTTTCCTCCAGTTACAGTGGAAAGAACAATCTCTTCCTGTTTTCTTCATTTTAAGGGAAGTTGAAAGTAATGTGGTACTTGCTTGGTATGTAACGTAGCACTTTGTTTCAGTACTTTGAATATTTATGTACCAAGAAGTACCCTACTACATCATCTCTTTATGTACTTGTTAGGTACTATTATTATCCCCATTTTTTAAGATGTAAAATTGATGCTTAGTGGGGAAAAAAAAAGAACTAAAATCACAGGAAAGAGCAAACAGTTTTATTGCTATTACCTATACCGCCTTCCCCCTGCCTCTGTCCCTAGTTAAACAGTGAAATCCATATTTACTTCTCCAAGGAGAGAGGAGGTATCCCTGACATTGCGAGTTTTCATTTTCCTTATTTGATAACAAAAGAGGCACACTAGAGGGAAAACTTGAAGGAACCTTGTTGGACTTTAGTTAACAGAGAGGATGCCCTTAGGAATCTGGTAGCTTTGAGTGGTCAGTACTATAGTAACAGTGTTTACTGCCACTTTCCCTTTTACCTTCAGTTTCCAGTTTTAAATAATAGCCTTCAGAGGGGTGTGTATGTGTGTATGTGCGTGTGTGTGTGTGTGTGTGTCTGTGTGTCTGTGTCTATGTCTATGAGTCTGTGTGTCTGTGTGTTTAAGTGAGATAGTTTGAATTTAAAGGATTTTTTCCTTAATTCTTTTACTATTTTATGTAGGATTCCTTTCGGTAACTATCTAGAGACTTGGTGTATAACTATTTGTACCGTATACATTTGTCTAAGCAGATTCTTTTGTAAGCTGTCTTTTCACCCTTTTAATACATTCAGTGAAAGGTAAACTAAAACCTTTCCCAATATCGGTTTATTTTTGTTTTACTTCCAGAAAAACAGCGATGAACCTGATCAGTAAGCCCAGTTAAAACAAGTGTTAATAATCCATCTCTTCAGCTGTTGCCTCATTGTTTCTAGATGCACCATTTAGGATTCACTACTTCAGCACATTAATAGTTTCTGCTTTTCTCCTTCCCCCCTCCCTCTTTCCTCTTTCTTTTTCCTCTCTTCCCCCCTTCTCTCCCCCTTTCTATCTTCCTTTTCCTTCTTGCCTTATTTTCTTTCCTTCCCTGCCCCCTCTTCTCCTTGTCACCTCCCCTTTTTTTTTGCTACAAGAATTCAACCCAGGGCCTTTGCACATGCTAAGCTAGCGCTCTACTATGAACCAGCGTAACTAGTTTCTGATCTGTTTGTAATTTCTCACCGATTGATATGTATAAGTTCAGTTTCAGGAATTTCCTATCTACTAAAATTTCAACACCTAAAAAATTTTACATGTGTAATATGAAGTAAATAGCCAACACTGTAGTCATTGTTACTTTTATAAGCAGCATAGTACTGTCAGTGCCAAAAGTTAAGAAACCTTTGGGAACATAGAAACAAGGAATACGATTGTTTGTATATGTGAGGCTGTTTCATAAAGTTTTAATCTGGTGTTAACAGTCACTTATGTGCTTCTTCCTCTGTAGTTATCAGGGAATATGAAGAACAAAGAAAGCATCCAGAAACCCAGATTTGATTATTACAACCATGAAGTTCCTGATATTGACCTCAGTGAATGTGAGTTCCCACATGTCATTGAAATTTATGACTTCCCCCAGGAATTTCGTACAGAAGACCTTCTGCGGGTTTTCTGCAGTTACCAGTAAGTATTTACAAGTAACTACAGATATTAGGAAAGGTGGAATGAAATCTTTATAATATCTTCTGAGTAATCACTTCTTGTTTTCATATTTCCTGTTGTTTACTTAAGCATCAGGTTTGTTACCTAGTTCAGGTCCACTGAAATCTTTAATATCCAGCTGCTCTTCTGCGTTACTTAAAAACACCACATAGACGTTTAGACCTCATTTTAGCTTTTAAGAAGACTGCCCATCACTAATAACTGCTGAGTCTGTTTTTGTGGTATGTTTAATCCATTTATATTTATCGTCATTGATATATTTGGATTTATTACCAAATATATATTTTTATATTTGCCTTTCATCTTTGCGTGTGTTTACCTGTCCTTTTTCTCTTTTCTCTAGCCTTCTTTTGGATTTATTAGGTATTTTTAAATTCTACTTTTTTAAAAAAAGAACTGATTATTTGTTTTTAGTGGTTACTCTAGAAATTGTAAAATGCATGCTTCATTGATCAATGCCTAAAGCTAATTTTTTACTCTTTTTATACATGGTAAGGACTTCTAATTCCATTTTCTTTCTCTCCTTTTCCCAGCTTACAAACCAGTGTGCTGTGGTAGCTGAGTGATTCTTGTTTTCTCTCTTTTTAAGTTTTATTTTATATTCCTATTTCTATATATTGTGTGCTTAGGTTTATCCATTTTCTATACTTCATTTACCCCTCCCACGTTTGATGGTACTAGGAATCATAGCTTCTTGCATCTTATTCCTTCTATTTGAAATCTTTCTTGTCTTACATGGGTTGTATATAATGGCATTTAACTTAGAAGCAATGTGTTAGAGACAGTTTTATTTTAATGGCTTCATTTCACCTTCATTCTTGAGAATGACATTTTTGTTGGGTATGGAATTCTATAAGCGGATGTTGTGGCACATGCCAGTAAAACTCAGGATTTTGAGGGAGAAGGATAAGATAGCTTCAAGTTCAGACCAGCATCTCCTACAGAATGAATTCCAGATCACCCTAAACTGCATAACAAGACCCTATCTTTAAAAAAAACAAAAGGCAAAAAAGGAAATCTGCATTGGCAGGTGTTTTTCTCTCAGTAATTTGAAAATGTTCTACTGTTTTCTTATTATCTCTTTCAATGATAAGTCATCTGACAATCTCATAGTCACTTCTGCTTATAATCTGTTTTTTCTCTTTGGATGACACAGTATATTGGTCAGGAATTCTATAAAGGAGCAGAATTAATGGAATGTATGCACATGTGTCTTGTCTCCTGTGTGTGTATATACATATACATACATACACATATGAAATACAGTTGATAATACTGTGAATACTTAAATTTTAAAATTTTTATTACAATAAAAGACACATTGCTCTTAGTCTGTCTCAAAAATACTCTTACTTGCTTTAAACCTACTTATCCTGTTGCCTCTTTCTGAGGCAAGATTTCTAGAAATCCTGTCTTGCGTTTTTACCATGTGTGATCAAATAAATGCAGTGCTGCTGCTGCGTAGTGCCATCCAGCAGAAAGGCAGGCTCAAAAAATATGGTGTGTCGTCTTCCATTTATTTATTAGACCTGGCACCATGTGACTTCTGGCTCTTTCCCACTGTCTAAAAAGTAAACATTTTCAAGAAATTCAAAACCTTAAGGCAGCCATGACAGCTCAAGTAGAGACTCTTGAAAGTAGTCCTCCAGAACTTCTTCAGAAAGTGGCAAGACAAAGATAGAAGTATTTGAACTGAAGGATTGTACTTGATGTGTAAGGTGGGGTGGGGGATTTTACAGCAATGTTTCTTTTATTGTAATAAGTTTAAAAAATTTTTTAAAGTATTCAGCATATTTTTTGATCATGTCTGTGTGTATGTGTATGTATGTGATATAATGGGGGATTTATGAGATTGGCCTAAGGGTCAGAGACTAGATAGTTCTATGGTGGGTGAAGTGCTGGTGAGCCAAAGAAACTAGTAACTACGTAATCCAAGGAGCTGGAAACCTCACAGTGAGAGACATCAGTAATGGTGCTCCAACCCAAGATGAAGGCCTAAAAGTTCATTTTTAGAATTGCTGTTTTGAGTCCACATAGAAAGGCTGAGGAAGCTGGGGTCTGATGTCCATGGGCAGTGCTTAAGAAGAGTCAAGCTTGCACATGCTGACTGGCTTCATCATTCTTCCTCCTTCTATTCTATTCTATCTGGACTTCCAGCCTATTGTATTTTATCGCCCATATTCAGCGAACCCCACCCCCCTTCACTGACTCACATGCTAATTGTCTCTGATATTAGGAGTACTTTCCTTAGCACACCTAGAAGTATGCTGTAATAATTTCCTAGGTGTCCCTCATTCCAGTGAAGTAGACAGTCAAGATTAACTGTCACAGAAGCTCTTGAGAATTTCTGCGTTTTTGATCTTCATTTTTATTGTGATGTGGGCTTTGTAAATTTTTCTTTTTATTTAATCTCGATTGAGATTATCTGGGTTTACACAATCAAATAGTTGGGGTTTTTGATTAATTTTGGAGAACTCTTAGATACCATCTCTTCAAATATTGCTCCGGACTAGTCTGTTTCACCCCTTCTCAGAGGCCACCTAGATGTGTATTAGTTATAGCAGTTAATATCAGCCATGAACCTTACACTAATTGTGTAGTGCAGGCCAGATGTTCTGATTTATTGCAGTTATTATAAAATCCAGTATCAGGGCTTACTCAGTATAAAATTCATAATAGATCTTTAAAATCAGTGGGATTAAATCCCAAATTATAACTACCTTTAGTTGTCAGTAATAATGACAATTTTGTAAAGCCACAAATCATTTTTGTGGAGTCAAAATTTTCTCAAAAATGGTTAATTCTTATGAACTATTACTTTCCTTGGGTTTGTTTCCCATAATCTTATTTGCAAAACCATTTTCCTTTCAAATCCAAAAACATTTCCAGACGATAAAAATTTTAAAGGATTATGAAATCCCAAAATCTAAAAGACTTTCAGAACCTATTTAGGTCTTTTCGCACCCATTTTGTAAACTCTCCTGTAGCCTTTCACCTCAGTGACCATTTTATGACGTGGTCAATCTTATATTCAGGAACTTTCAAAACATACTTTATTCCTTCTTCCCTCAAAGGAATTTTTTTTAAAACTTATTGTTAAAGAGGGGAGATATTTTAGCAGTTGTCTTTTTTTCTTTAACTTCATAATGATTTCTAAAATAATTTTCTAAAATATCATGGTGCAAAAACTTAGAATAATGCCAGTAAGTCTGTTAACCAGAGTGAACTTGTGTTTTTATTACCATCTGATTAGGGTTCATAAGCTTCCTGATAGACATGGCTTTTAATAGTAAAAATAAGCATCATCCATTTATAATGCAGCAGGACTGAGTCTTATATGTTACTTTTCTGCCTCACACTAGTGAATTTGTAGTAGCTCTTTAGCCTCTCTGTGAGTGCTCAACTCCTTGTTCTTGGCCTTTTCCTGGGTAATTTCATTTCCATTTTCATAGCAACTCTAAGAGGAAAGTACTCTGTCCATTTTTACAGATGAACAGACCTACTTACAAGATAGTTCGTGGCATTAAGGTGGCAGAACCTGAAGTCCTTGTATAACTGGATCCTCAAACCAGTGATCTTTCCAGTGAACTCCATTGAACTCATGAACAGTTTTAAGCTCCTACTGAGAAAAATAACTATTAAATCACCCTGATAGTCTTTGTCTAACTATATAATTCTGTTCCAAAATAAAGATTTTTTTTAAGAACTTAAGTGTTCATTCTTTTGATACTTTCTATATTAGTTTGGTTATTTTTATATGATTTTTTTATCTTTAATTTTTTCTGAATTTGCCAGTCTTTCCTGTTTCTTATCACCCTTCTACAACAAGTAAGAGAGAGTAGATATGATAACCCTCTCTGTTTATATAATTGTGTTTTTTTCCCCATTACTTGACTTTTTTAAGAATTTGAATGATATCTACAATATAATACCTTTGTCTCTGTCTCTCTGTTTCTCTCAAGGACAGAGTATACATTTTGGTTAAGTTCAAGTGCCTATTTCCTCCTTCTGTATTATTCTCTCCCCTCTGCTTCCCTTTCCATCTCTTCATTCCCTGTTCCAAAAGAACATGTTTTATAAAGAGTGCAGTAAATACTTTGTCTCCCAAGGGACTTGGAAGGATTAATTAGTTGATGTCTATAAAATGTCTTGGAACGTAAAATACTCCTAGGTAATTCTTTATGGTGTTATTATTGCTTTTTAAATTCAGTGGCTTCTTCTGTCCTTCAAGCTGTTTTTGTGTCATTATCCCCATTCCACCTGTGCAGTCTCCTGTTTCTCTGTCTCATGAAATGCCATGTAAGATTCTATTTGAAATCTGTTTCATAAAAGTAAATTTTATTTTAAGAAATAAAATTGTTTTCTCTTGTTGCAGAAAGAAAGGATTTGATATTAAATGGGTGGATGATACCCATGCTTTAGGAGTATTCTCCAGTCCGATCACAGGTATTCATCTAGTGTGTTTCGGTGTTTTCTTACTATCCATTTTCTCATACTAATTTTCCTTCTGTTGCAGTCAATCAGACATATTTTATTCAGCTAATATAGATAGTAGAATATATAGAAGTTTTTGAAGCATGGTGCTTGGATACTCATGTGTTCCTCCCTCTCCTTTCTGTTAATCCAATGATATCTGGAGAGGTAATAACTCCTTCCATGATTATTTGCACACATACCTGTCAGTCATGATAATGCATGAACAGATTACAGACAGATCTATGAAGGCAGCAGGACTGAGTCTTACAGTATTATATGTTACTTTTTTTGCCTCACACTAGTGAATTTATAGTAGCTCTTTAGCCTGTCTGTGAGAAATTGCAGTTCATATTCCCTGAATATGTGATTGGGCCTTTGTACCTAAATCATTGGGCTCGTGGTGGGTCTGATGCATGGCATGCAGAGAATTAAAGGTGTTGGAATGTTGGTTCCTGCCCAAACCATCCAGGACATGAGTCTCCAGCCTTACTTCCTAGAGATGAAGTAATAAATATTTTAGACTTTGGGGCATAAGGTTTCTTTCACTACTTTGCTTTTGTAGCAAGAAAGCAGCCACAGATGATATGTAAATAAATGGCCCTGGGTCTGTTTCATAAAATTTTACTTGTATCTATAGGTGGCTGGCTAGACTTGGTCATGGTGCCCCAGTTTATTGATACCTAACCTCAAATAACCACTGCCAACTTCTTTGCATTTTTTCTATCTTTAGTGGTCTTTTTCTTGCTGTGAAAAAAAAAAAAACAAAAAACGACCGAGGGAATACTGAATTTTCCTCTATATAACTTACTTTCCTGCCATTTCCTCACATTTATTCTTCCTCGTAGCTCGTGATGCTTTGAGTGTTAAGCATACAATGGTGAAGATCCGGCCCTTGTCACAGGCCACAAGAGCAGCCAAGGCCAAAGCTAAAGCTTATGCTGGTGAGTTTAAAATCTCCGGCTTTTTAATTTTTCCTTTTGATGACAGCATTACTGTTTTTCCCAGCAGTTACATACTATCCAAAGTTGTAAACACATCATTTATTTTTCATATGAAGAAAGTAGTTTTAGGGACAAAAAGAGGATGACCATGTTGGAAATAAGCCATCAGAATAGCTCGTTGGAGAGTGGAAGATACTAACTGCCAGCAGTGCAGCAACTAATTTTTATGACACCCTACCTGGTTTACCTGTTTTAGCTGTTCAATAGTCACCCCAAGAGGTTGTGTTAACGCAGATAAGTTAGCCAGAGTTGTTTTGCTTGGCATGTTAATTCCCTCTGATCCTTATCTACCAGGCGTATATTAATTCTGCTGATGCAGCCCTTGTTAGTCTATTTTGTATGTTAATTACTGAGTTAAATCACTTGGAGCTAGAGTGCATTCTCCTTGTCCCCTCTTGCTCCCTCCATCTCTCCCATTCAGAATTCCTTCAGCCACCGAAGGAGCGACCCGAGACTTCAGCAGCCCTAGCCAGGAGGTTAGTCATCAGTGCCCTTGGAGTTCGGAGCAAGCAGAGCAAAACAGAAAGGGAAGCAGAGCACAAGAAACTGCAAGAAGCCAGAGGTGAGCTGATACAGTGGTGTTCTTCCCTAGTGCTTCTTAGGGTTGGTTCACTGTAAGATATGTTTTTTTAAAAAGCCCATTCTATGTCATTTCCATTTTCTAGGAACCTCTCAAGTTTATAAAAATCATTTTCAAGCCTTATGTGTAAGAGAAAGACATTTCAGGTTTTGTCTGTGTTCCACACACACCAAGGCATCCTAATCTATGTGCCTAGTTTTATTTTCTAAGAAATAGATTTGGCCCTCGGCTCTTTCCTGGCTTTCTCTGTGGTTCATGCTCCAAACTCAGCAATATGTTTCTTGTGGAAGCATAATAATCTAGACAAAGTACCTTACTTGCTGTGGTTGTCCTGGCTGTGAGTGCCATGACAGTGCTATGACGTTATTAAATGGTTTCGATCTTGGGTGGAAGACAACCTAAGGTAAAACTAGCAGCTGACATAAGTGATAATAACTACAAGAGGATTGTTGTCTTTTGAAGATAGTCTTGATTGGTTCAATTAGAATACATTTAGATTCACCTGTCTTCTTACTTTCCATTATGTAAGAGTTCTGAAGAAATATTTGCCTAATCCGCAGGTAGAGTTTTCTTATGTTTTAGTTGGGAATTGAAGTTACCTCTCCTTTATAGGCTGTGGAATTATATGCAAAGACTTGAGACTTGGGTTTAGCACTTAAGTGCTTTTTATCAGCCTTCAGGCTTTAGACAGTCTCATTGCCTTAGCCTCAGATCTGTGGAATCTGAGGAGGAAATTTATTCTGAAAATTCCACTTGCTGAAAAGTGACTTCATTTTTTCCATTAAACAAATTGAAGTTTCAAACTCCTTGTTTATTGCCAGTCTAACAAGGCCATTAATACTTCCTGTCCACTCTGCTTTGGTGATAGCAGGCAGCTTGCGGACTCTCAGCTGCACTGGCCAGATAACTGGTGACAGTGTGTCATGGCAGGTGCTAGAGTTTCAGGGTTGAATGCAACTAACTTTTGAAACCGTAATGGTTATGAAGTAGTTTTGACTTTTCCCAATGTTTTGTTCAGAGGCTTTTTGTGGAGTATGAAAACCAAAGAGGACTGCCCTGCTTTTTATAGGTGATAGTAACAAAACTAAAGAAGAGTGTACAGTGTCCTTTATTAATTGGTTATCTCTGAGGAAAATTATTTCTGTGCAATGGCTACATTTCTCTCAAAAGATGAGTAGAGCTTAGTAACAATGGTTTCTAAAGGAGATTCGTCTCCTTGTGAGGTGTACCATGCTTCCCTATAGGTTTCCTATCAGCTGAATCTCTGCACCTTCTACAGTAGGTGTCTCACAGGTATTATTTGATTATTCTTCTCTAGTTGTTTATAAGTACATCACCATGCAGCTCCACTTCAAGTGTTTGTTTTAAATGCTTTGCTGTACAAAGGACCCTTCCGTGATGCTATTAAAAATGAGACTGTTGGATAACTGTATAATATGCTGTTACTTTTGTAAAGAATTCCTTTACCTGTGTGTAGAAACTCACTGTGAGAATTCATCCTGCCTGTTGATAACTGAGGCGTATGGGTTACGAGGAACCCTTCTTTGATTATACTTCTGAGCTCTTCTGTTCTTCAGACCCAAACAATGCACGTGGGAAACTTCTTGGTCTCTTCTGGCACTTCTCTGTATTGAGTAGATATTCCTATACCTGCTTTCATGAGCCCCAGCCTTCTAGTTTTTTTTTTAAAAATGTCTTTTCCTGTGGAAATTAAAAGTACTGTTTAGGTATTAAGGAGAACATTTATTTTTGTTCCAGGTGGGAGGCAGATAGCATAGTGGATAACATTACAGTATTGATTCGGGAGCCAGACTGCCCAGTCCTGTGTCCTTGCTCTGCCATTTACCAGCAATGTGACTTTAGGCTGTTTACTTACTCTCTAGGGGCCTTTGTTTCCTCGTTCATAAAATGGAAACCAGATGAGATAGTCTATAAAAGATAGTTGTTGTTTAAAACCATAGGAACTGGCACTCCTGTTCCGGTAGACCTATAATAAGTATATAAATGTTAGCTGTTATTTTTATTAGTAAAAATAGAATCATTATGTAGTGATTCCAATGTAGATTACAATGCATAATTTTTTTCTATCATTACTCTTTATTTTAAAAATCCTGTAATACTCTCTGCACTTTCCCTGAACAAAGCATTGTCTTCCCCTATGTAGGAGAATTAGAAAGAAAACAGAATTTCCCTTCTGTAAGTCTTAGAATCTAATGGGTCTGTCTGCCTTCAGTAAGAAAGAACATATGGACTACTGTTAGTTATTTTGAGCAAATATTGTCGCCCACATCACATTGTCACCTCCTCCCCTAAACCCCCAGTTGATAGATTGGACTCAAGAACCTTGCACATGTTAGGCAAGTACTGTCATTGAGCTACATCCCCAGCCTCTCCTGACTTCATTTCTGAAGATTTTTACCTGAAAAGGCACAAGAAGGATTTTATTCATGAAAAGGATAGGTAGGGAGCTGCAGGTAGCCTGCTGTGGTGCTTGTGTCTCATTGTAAGCTGGTGCTGGATGGTACTAGCTCCAGTTTAGAGTTAGCCTGAAGAAGTTATACTAGACAAAGATCATCCGTCTGGTCAAGTGAGAATGAGATGTGATATAGACCTCTCTAGTTAAAACTCTTCAGCAGTACTGTAGTCCTTCTTGAAGGACTTTTGAGGTAATTGGCATTTTTTCCAGAAAAATTTATATATTATTCTATTATATATAATAAAAATTATATAAATGTTAGTTTTATGTTTATAAAATCTTTTTAGTCTCCAGAGAGAGATGTGACAGACTTTTTTTTTATTATCTATACCCATGGTTAGCAACTCTTACTGTCAGAAGAATCTTCCTTTAGTAAACTTAAATCTGCATGATAGTTTAAACCGATTTCCTCCAAGAAAACATCTGGACACTGTTCTGTTTGAGCAACATTTTACCAGAGGGATCAAGGGAAGATCATTTGGGAATGAGGAAATCTGAGCTTTAGTAGATATTTTGACATTAACTAGCTGTGGGGCCTGGGGAAGTCAGTTACACTCTGTTTGCCCCACTTTCCAACAAAGTGAGAATACTGCCTGCCTTACCTAACGAGGGAGAAAAAAGTTTTTGAGCACCATGTTAAGTCAGCATTTGTGAAAATGTTTAGAAAGGTGTTTCACAAATCCAAGATACTGTTTTATTCTTCTGTGACTAAGGAGAATTTATTGTTCTACATTATAGTAGTAGAAGCCAGTAGTGATAAATTTGTGTTATATCTTGCTGCCCCCTGTCCACTACATGTGACAGGTACTGCCACTCAGTCGTGATACTCACCTTTTGCGTGGCCATTTCCAGAAGACCAGAATTAGCTTGGGAGTTAATCTATACCATCCCAGTGGAGGTTCTTACCTCAGTACTATATAATAATGTTCTGGGCCTTATTTCTTCTACATAAAGAATTCCGTTGACTACCATAGTGCCCAGAACATAAAGATACTCCACACATGTTCACTGGCTGAATACATGAGTGACACTGATTATTTTAGTTTTTCTTCATAAATCTTATGATTTTACTCTTCATGTTTCTAAAAATCTAATCACTGCATCTATGAATCCCTTTTAATTAATGATTTTGGAATTTGTAAATGTGAATTTTAAATACATTCCTGCTAGGCTTTTCACCCAGTTTGAATTTTCTTTCTGCCTTTAAAAGAGATTCAGGAATTAATGCTATTTCTGAAAGAATACAGAAAAAGAGATACCCAAACCATTTTAAGCAAATCACATTGATTACATCGGAGGAAGACAGCTGTACCACATAGTCCCTGAACATGAGGAGAAAGTATCTTTTGGTCCAAAAGATACCTTTTGCATAACTAGTCAGAGCCACACTAAACAGAAAATAGAAGCATACATCAATTTTTAGTGCCTCAGCTTAGGGATATGTGTAAAATTTTCCCTGTTTCACTTATCCAAATGTTTTATTCCCATCTAAAATTGGATATAGATATCATTACCTTTTAGAATAACCGTACCTCTTGTTTTAAATGCCTGCTATAATTTTATTTCATTGTTTTTTCCATTTTACTCTTGGGGATAGGTGATTTAATGCTTATCTCTGAAAAGCCATGTTTTGGTTCACAGGTTTAAAAGGCAGAGTAAGTAAACAGTTTGAGTAATTAAATCACTAAGAATTTAAGATCATCTCTATGTGATTCTTAGTCTACTACAATTTATTGTAGTAAATTTAACCGTGGTTGCCAACTTCTTAAAACCTTTTTAGGCGTTGCATTATTCTACTTTAAAGGATAATGCTGTATTACTGGCTCATAATCTAAGCCTTTGGGTATTTTCTTGATGTTTTTTCCCCTGTCCTCTGAACTTCCCTTCATTTGTAACCCTGTTTTTAAGTAATATTTTTTCCTGAAATGCAGTACTTACCTGTTTTTTTTTTCATGTTGGTTATTTAGTAGCTCACTTTCCTTGCCTAAATTATAGATGACAATGTCAGCCTAAAACTAGCTGAGCAGTTCACCGTGTATCATGCACTGTTAAGTAAGTAGCACAAGATTTCCTATGTTGATGTATAATACTCAAATAATCATTCTCTCCAGAATAAACTGCTTCTTTATGAGATCTGGGCTGCATTTTTCTGGTTTATTAGTGACTATATAAATATTTGGAAAATTTCAAACCAAAAACCCTGCTGAAATTAGATTACTTAGATTAATATTCTTTATCAGGTCTGTCACCCCATAAAACAAGGTAGTTAAATTAATTTGACCAGACTTGTTGTTCATAAAGCACGTTATTACTCTGTAACAGTTACAAGTAGATTTTGTGATGGTTTTCTTACATGTAGAAGTGAAATTTGAAAATCTTTTATTTGCATCCCCTTCCTTTCTTTTTCCCTCCCTCCTTCCTACATTTTTTTTCAATGTGGCCAACTTGGCTCTTTTGAAATCTTAAATGCTTATCACTCCCTCCCTGAGAAATGCCAGCTATTTTTATTTGTCAATATACTTATTATACTAAGGAATGGACATCTTCGGGGCCAGTTTATGTGGCTGCTTTAGATTAATCACTTCTAATCTGTTCTCCCTGTTAGTTCCTTGCCCTTTGGCTGCTACTAGGCTTTCTGTTTACTTAGTTTACTTTTCTTAATGAGAGATAAAGTTAATAAGAACTTTTTCATTCTATGAAGTCTGTCAGCTTTCTTTTCTCTTTAAAAAAGGAACATTTCTCTGTGTCAGTACATTTTTTCACATATTTTTCCTTTTTTTTGTAAATACTATTTTCAGATGTCAGGATGGTGGGAAAGGTGCTGATTAAGAATAAACACTTGGGGGCCCGGGATTTAGCTCAGTGGTTCCAGCGCCTGCCTTGCAAGTTCAAGGTCCTGGGTTTGATACCTGGTAACCACATACCACAGTGCCCGGCCTTGTGACTCGTATCTGTAATCCCAGCAACCGGGAGGCAGAAGCAGGAGCATTGCTGAGTTCAAGGTTGAGTTCAGGACCAGCCTGAACTACAAAGCAAGAATCTGTCTCAAAAAAAGAAGAAGAAGAAGAAGAAGAAGAAGAAGAAGAAGAATCACCTGGATTCTAGCCTCTGATCTTTCACTTATTTGTGTAACCTTAGGCATGTCACTTAAGCTTTACAGTCTTATTTTCCACCTAAAAATGAAGAAATTTCTGTGAGTCCCATCCTAACCTGTGTTTTTCTAGGGTATTCTTGTTCTGTTTTTGTAAGTTTGTACCTCACATTTTCACAATTTCTTTACGGCTGTCAAGTTTTCTTCCTGTGTTACTAATTTTCTCATATTGTTTACCACCAGAATTTCTTCTTACAAATATTTGGTAATAGAGAGCTATCAGTTTGTTTGGGTTTTTTTAATTTAAAAGCATTAGCATAGGACATGTTTTAGAATTCTAAACTTCAGATTATAGAAAATAATATAGCAACTATGGCACATTGTTTTGTAACATCAAAATCAAACACATTTGATATTTTTGCAGCAAGGTATATTACTATTGGAAGTGTTTTAATTTTGGAATTGTGTATTACTAATTTTCTGTTCCTAGATATCTTTTATAACTTCATGTTTACCTTTCTGATTTATTTCCTATCTTACTGAAAAAGTAGAGTTTAAATTTGCTTTTATTTATAAAATTTGCTTTTAAATGTAGAGCCATTTTGTGTTGATTTATGCGAGGCTACCTTTGTCTTTTTTCTTTTCTTTTTTTTTTTTTGATATCAGGATTGAACTCAGGATCTTTGCTTGCAAAGCAGGTGCCAGGGTATTCTTGGCTGAGCTATTCAGGCTGAGCTGAAGCCCTGGCCCAAGACTGCCTTTGTCTTTAGATTTCCTCCTTTTTATTTCTCCATGTTGGTAAGAATCCAAATCATACTGCCTTCCTAAGAAATCCTTAAATTTTTCAGACAAGTCAGTTATATTTTCCACTGTTTCTTGAAGAGTTTCTGTTTAATTCAAGCCTGCCTTGTCCTAGGGCACTGTATTTATTAACCAACATTTTGAAATGTGCTGACTTCTATTTTTTGTCTTGCAAGTTTGCTGCTATATTCAGAAAATACCACCAGATGGTGCCCAAATAGCAGAGAATTTCTCTTTCTCATATTTCCAAGTGCCACTCAGCTTCCTGTCAAACTTCTTTGCCATTAGAGTCAAATAGAACTCAGAATATTTTAAGAAATTCTGCTGAGGGGCTGGGGAAGTGGTTCACTGGCATCACACCCACAAGCACAAGGTCCTGAGTTTGATCCTTGCTCCTTAGTACCACAAAGAGAGAGAGAGAAAGAGAGGAGAGAGATTTTGATGATTTCTGCTGATTTTGATTTTCCATATTGGAATTGTATTTTCCAGGGTATTTTTGGGTTCTGAAAGTGTTTTGTAAAATACTAAGATTTGATTTACTTCTGAACTATTTTTCTAATAAAGTTATAGTAAAGTGAGTAAAACTTAGTAGCTATTTCCATTTGAGTAATAAAATAGAAGAATATTAAAACATGCTCTGGATTCCTCTTGAAATATTTATACAAGTCAGTGCACAAAGAATAATGGGAAATTATATTGAAGCACTGAACACAGCAGAAAAGTAGAATTAAAATAAATACATACCAGGAAAACTAGAGTCTTGGCCCTGCTAGGCTTGACTTACTCTATATACTTTAATTTCTATGATCCCCAAATCTTTTCTTATTACATAAAAGATAGTGGGAGCTGGAAGTACTGCTCAGAGGTAGCGTACATCCCTAGTATATGTGAAGTTCTGCATTTGATTCCGCAAACCACCTACAGGAGTAACAGAAAAGCTACGGTAGTGTCATTTCCACTCACGAAGCTAGTAAAGCTACTTGTGGAATCAAGTACAAGGTGACCTGAAATTCACCTCTCATGATTAAAGTTTGCTTTGTAATTTGGATTGAGGGAGACTCACTAGTTGTATGATGTATGCATCTGTATTTAAGTGTCTTTTTTTTTTTTTAAACAGAGCGAAAACGTTTAGAAGCAAAGCAACGAGAAGACATCTGGGAAGGCAGAGAACAGTCTGCGGTTTGAGCATCATTCAGTGAAAAGGGAAACTTCATGAATTAACAGAGTATTTCCATAGCCTCAAATAAGAGGATTCTTCCAGAGCTGTGTACACGCAAACATGCATGTTACGGAAAGAGAAAAGGCTATCAAGACAAAGACTGACTGGGTATAGAAAGAAAATTGACTCTTTTCTTTACTGTTATATGCCCTACTGTGGTAGATATAAAGGGAACCATCAGCTAGGAAAGAAACATGAAAAATGCAAATTCCAAGAGTCCCCTGGACAGAGGAAGTCTCGTTAGCGCAGATCATACTTCCCAAAATGTCTGAAGCAAAACAGAGGATTCACACCTGCAGTGATGGGAGATTTAGGCCCTGCAGAGGTGGAGCATTCCTTAGCACCTTACAGAGCTGAAGATAGCAGTATCAGGTACAGGAAGAGGGACGTGCAGGGAGCAGTTAATACAGATTGGTAGAACAGTGCTGTACTTAGCAGGTACAGAAGCCGTTCTGTTGGTTCCAGAACTCCATGCGTGGGGCTGCTCCAGCTGCACAGCGACCAGGAAGCTGATGGCTTCATTCCTCAAGCTAGTCTTGAGGCAAAGTGTGCCACTTTGACTTCAAGCAGTATGTGTTGTAAGATGGAAACATTAAAGGTCGTTTTATGACATAACATCACTATGGTATTTATCAGTTTTTTTCTTTGCCACAATAAAAGGAGAGCAGCTGTGTTCTTTAGGCCTGTGAGGTTATATACAGGTTAAGGGGATCGGTTGCTTTTGTTGAATCTCTGCCCCAGGGTATGTTTTTAAAATGACAAGGATTCTCAGATTCTTAAGTGCTTTTGGAAAGTATTATGTCCCAAAGAAATGGCAATGTTGGGTCTTAAGGTGCTGACTTGGCAAATATGACACCGGCCGTCTGTCTTACCCTGTCCCGACTGTCCCTGTGCTGTTCCAGTCATAGAGCCCTCTCACTATGACTTAGTATTGTTTTTTCTCATTCTTGAGCAGTTCTCCCAGTGTCCCGTGTTCCTATTAAGTGCCTCCATGCCAGATTTAAGAAGTTAAGTGAGGGGCCGGGGAATTAGCTCAGTGGTTCCGGCGCCTGTCTTGCAAGCGCAAGGGCCCGGA
>PVIR01000005.1:386205-503363 GCA_004026965.1 Petromus typicus
ACTGGGTGTGGAGACCCACACCCAGCAGCAACCAGTACCACATACCACAGTGCCGGGCGTGGTGGCTCACGCCTGTAATCCCAGCACTCGGGAGGCAGAGGCAGGAGGATTGCTGTGATGTGAGTTTGAGGCTGAGCTCAGGGCCAGCCTGAACCACAAAGTGAGACCCTGTCTCAAAAAACCTAAAAAAAAAAAAGAAGTTAAGTGAGTCATTGTCATGACCCCTTGTCCATGACTACTTAGTCTTTGACTTGTGTTTTCCTGGTCTGCTTGGCCAGACTTCAGAGGAAATGCTCAGAATTACTATAGCATGGCTTCATTCTGAATGGTGTACTCTGAAATCTGCTACTGTTTGCATTGCTGGGAATAGACCTATGTCCTTGTGCATTCCAGGCAAGTACTCTCAAGTCTGTGTTTTGATTCTTCAAAGCTAAGAGTGGCCCGGGGAGTTAAAGCGATGAGGGTACTTCCCCTTTGTGACTACGCTAGCTTCTAAAGGCATTGTTAATGATATATGCAGCTCTTTATTACCCAGTTTTCTTATAACCTTCATAATTTCAAGGACTTACTTTTGTTCTCACTCTGAGGCAGTGTATGAGCAGCCTAGCCCTTTCATATAGCTGGCAGCCAGCCATCTTTAATTCTCAGGTTTAACTTTGACCTACTCCAGAGAAAGGGATTTTTGAAGCATCACTTGAAAATTATGGAGTGTTGCTTTTGTCATATGAGTAGAATGTGCTTTGTAGTGGTAGTATCCCAGTAGGTGGGGTTGATGTATACTGGCCAGAGATAAGAGGTCCTGCCATGGCCCAACAGACTGCCTGGAGCTTGTCCAGCCCAGAATCAAACCACAGGTCATGTCCACACCATGCTTTCACAAGCAGAATTAACTGGAGAGCACCCTGTGGCTGCCACGGACTCCTTAGTTAGAGCATCGTAAACATCTAAATCTTGGGATCATCTGGAATCTATAGTAAAAGGTCCTTTCCCCATATGTTCTGATTTCCTCCTCAGGGTGAAAGTCTTTGTTGAATAGTGGCGAGTTTAAGCTGAAGTTCTAGTACTTTTATTTCTGAGGCCAAAGTGTGCTGAGATGAGTGTCTTAGCATTTTGGTCCCATCTGGAATTTAGTGGTTGATATTTAATGAACATTCCTCCTCTAGTTTCAGGGCTTGCCGGCCACCAGTCTTCCCATGACCTTCCCTTTCAACTCAGTGCTACAACAAACAGCACCACCCTTGTACGGCTTTTTCCAGGAATCACAACTGGCTGCACCTATCGGCGTGTGATGTGGGCAGCAAGGCTGAGACCAGAGCCAGTGGCTGTCTGCCTGGTCTGCTTTTTCTGGCTGTCTTGGAAACTAGATCCAACAAGAAGCTGAGGGTAGCCTCTCTGTCCAATGTAGTCATCAGTCACCACACGCTCCTCAGCCATGCTACACATTCTTTCATAGACCATTTGCTGCATGTGTGAGAATAATGTTGTTACTGTTTGAGAGAGGTTTGCAGGATCCAACAGGAAATCAGTCCTTCCCCTGTTTACCTAAACTGCCGTGCCAAAATATAATGCTCCCTCTCCCTAGTACAGGAGGTGAGAAAGTGGAGAAGTGAAAAGGTGGAGGACGGGAAGGGAGAAAGCCCCTCTTTGTATTTAGAGGGTACCACCTGGGCTAGAGGCGTCCCTTTGACTCACTACGGAAGGAGTAGCTCTTGTGATGTGGAAAAGAGAATACTGTCAGAAGCTGTTTTGTCTCTGCTGTTCATTTTGGGTGTGTAGCCTCAATGACTTCACCCCCTAGCACCTTTCATTCCGTAGCCATTCCATTCTGTGTTTTAGCAGATGGTAGGCTAATATATGATTAGAGAGATACACACCAGTAACACCTGTACCCCATGTATTCTCATCCCCAGTGCACGGGGGGGGGGGGGGGGCAGAGAGGATAATGTGCCGGGAGCTGTATAATCACAGCTAGTCTTGGCCTTATAGCAGTCCAAATGAGAAACTTTTATTGACATTAGCATGTCAGGCTTATAGGGGTCATCTCTTTAAGTGTGTGTCAGTTGAGAAAAGATCAAGAGTCATATTTAATACCCTGGGATTTTATACCACCCAAATAGCACAATTCATCCATATCAGGCAGGGGTAATGGTCTTTTTCAGGTTCAGTCCTTAATTAAATGTTTCCCCATCTGATTTCTCCAAAATCTTTTGTCTCTCACTCTGCCAGACTTGTCTTGTTTTTGTGTAATGGCTTGACCTATGTTCCTTCCATTGCAAAAATCTATTCAGCATAAAGCTGATTTGGTTGAGATTTGAAATTTAGGTCAGTCCTGAGATGTGTGAAAATCTTGAGAGATTGGACTACGTGTCAGGTATATGACATATTTCTTTCCTTGGCAGAGGACTTCACACAAGCTGGGATCTGTTAGAACCTCAGGCCTTCTGCTGCTCTGCAGGAGGGCCTTATCTGACCACTTCTGTGAAACTTACCCCTTCTTGAGCACTCACTGGTGGTGCTGGAGACAATGGATCCCAATGTCTCACTGGAGACAATGGGATTCCTTAGGCTAAAATTGGTAGGGATGTTAGAAACGCACAGGTGTATGACAGGAGAAAGATAAAAAACACTGAGGAGCAGAGAAGTGAGAAGTGAGTTCACAATGAGGACAGGTGATGTGAAGAACTGCATTCACCACGGCCACTTGTGCCTTTGACAGTTGTGTTTCTTCGAGCCCGTACCAGAGAACTCCCCACTCCTTTATATTTGGGTACATGTGCGAAGTAACCATTGGTGTGGGTAACTCTCATAGCAAATCCCTATGGAGCTGTGAGCCCCAGAAGCCAGAAACTGTGTAGTGGGTTTCAGGAAAGCACGGGCAACCTTATAGAGGAGCTTAGCCGACTGAAGCCTGGAGGCTATGCTCTGTAAGCTGCAGGCCAGAGCCATCCTGAGGAGCAGATCATTCAGATTTGGTGACTGTGTCGTCACAAGGCTTCCTGAGCGTGTTCTCGGTGCCCTTTGGAACTGGCCCCCTTCCCTCTTGTATCGGGACTCCGAAGGGCACAGTTCCAATAAGCTGAGGTATCTGGTGTGTGGGCAGCAGCAGACAGTGTGCAGTAATGGCTTCAGATAAGGTTGTTCCTGAGTCGTTGCTGCTCCAAGGAGAGGTCTGTGTTGGCTCGGTATGAGTCTCCTGTGGGCCAAAGGGACACAGCTGAGTCACCAACCCCATCACTGCCTCATCTCCCCTGACAACTATACAGACCCAGCCTGCTCCCCTCGTCCTTCACATCAGCTCAGCCATGGGCACAAAACTAGTTATTCTCTAAACAGACCCTCGGTAGGATGAAGAGGCTTCGAGTGGAAGGGGCTAACAGCATTTCTCTGCTGCCTTCCATCACTCCTTCTCTGCTCTTTATTCTATTCCCTGGGAAACTGACCCCTAGAGATTGCATTGCCCCTGGCTGCCATGTCCTCCAGTTTCTGGCTGAGGTCAGTCAACAACAGCAGCAGATTAGAGGGAAGGAGAAGAGAGGTCAGGCATTTCTGTGGCTCTTTCTGTGCTCTGGGCACTGGCCCTGTTACTGCTGTTGCAGCCAGGTTCGGTGTCCTGCATAGTTCTCACTTTCCCCTGGCTTCCTCCTTCAGCCCTAGACAGAATAAAGGTATCTGCATGTTTATCCCTGGGTGTCTCAGCAGCCACTGTTGTCTTCATCCTGGTAACAGACTGTCACCCTGTCAGTCGGCCTTGGTTACACAACCTCACGACTTTTCCCTCACTGCTCCAGATCCACACAGTCTAGTGCAGTGTACTGTCTGCATGTGCACAGTCCTGGACTTCAGTTCTTAATTGCGCTCATACTCTTTGTTTAATGTCAGCAAACATCTATTTGGTCACCCAAGTTGGAAACCATAAGCTTTCTTCCTCTTTTTATTCCATCTCTCATCTGTTGCCAGAGTTATTTTTGAAACAAATAATTGTTTTTTTTTGACTGATACTTGTCCGTTGTTCCACAGCATAAAATTTCATTCTTTTAGAACAACCTGGAGAAAACTCCAGTGGGTTGGAAATTCACAGCTCTGTCTCACAAAAGCGCAATATTAGGCAGCAATTTCCTCACTGTTGAAGCTAGAAAGTGATAGGTGTGGATTTGGAGCCCAAAGCAGTGAAGATGATTGATGGCAAGTTGAATGCTTTGTCCTGGTCCTCACCTCTGTGTCCTCTGTCCTTCCTCGGAAACCCCGCTGAATACAGTGTCCTCTCTGAACCTCTTTGACCCCTAAGTTCCTTTCTTTTTGCTTGTCCCACAGGTAGTCCATACTTGCTGAGGGACACACTAGTACTGCGTTAGCTATTTGTGCGCAGGTGCACGCTCCCTGAAGCCCCATAGTATTTTACAGCTCCCTGATGCTGAGGTATATTTTGCAGTACCTCTGTAGTATTCGGCACAGCACAAGACCTTAGAAACACTGACTAAAGAAGCAGCTCTCCCCTGCTGCACCCCACACATGCACACACAGTGTGCCAAGCCCCAGAGTCCACCATAATAGCGGCCCCACAGTGGTTTACCTGTATGGCAGTTGTGCATCCAGACGCGCTGCCCATCATACTTGCAGCGGCAGCGCATCATGTTGTTGGAGAAATCCGATTCTGCCACCTCACTCGTGGGATTCACAACCACCTGGGGCAAGAAGGGATCATTGAAAGTGGGTGATTTGATTTCTGAGTTAACATAGCAGAAGCCCCATAGTATTTTACAGCGTGTTTCTTTCTATTTGCTTCATTAATCTTTACAGTCCCCCATAAGATAGGTGTCAGTGTCCCTGTTTTACAGATGGAGACAAACTGTCCAGTGTCCACTGAATCAGGACTCAGTCCCAGGGCCTTCAGATCCCCAGTCAGTGTTTTCGCCATGGCCCAGTTCCTTCAAGTGATAGGTCTGCTGGAGGCTGCATGGAAAACTCCGGCTTTGTCTTACCTGGAAGATATAGTCCCCCGGGCTCACATCTGTGATGTCCACCCACTGGCAGTCAATGTCATGCCGGTAGGTATCCCAGCAGCCCACAGTCACTCCCTGCTCCCCAAAGTTGGCACATGCGTAGCGCCGCTGCAGTCCTATGAGGAAGGGCACGTGGTTACTGAGGCACCATGTAGGTACTTGTGACCAACCACTGCGCTAAGTCTTTCACGTACTTAATCATTTAATCCTCAGTCCAGTGTTTACTGACCAGTCAGTGCACTTACACCAGGTTCAGACTCAGAACCAGAGGCTGAGTTAAGTGCCTTGACTACATAGAGGAACTGGGCTGTGAATTCAGGATCGTGGCAAAGTACGTCTGTGACGAGGAGATTATTACTTCAGATAGTATATTGAAAATCCTTGTTAGCCTAAAATATGGTTGGGAGTTTGTAGCCCTACTGTGTGGATTTATTTGGCTACCTGTCTTCCACCCAGCGCTCCAAAGATCATGTGTTCCATGTCTTCCATAGGCACGGAGACTAGGGGTGGGCATGTAGGAGTTGGAAACTCTCTCCTCTCAGAGAGCTTAGTAGACTAGTTGTTAGCCAACATAGAAAGTATTACACTTTTAAAATCAGTTCAAAATGTGAGAGTTCAGAGGGGATAGAAACCTTCCACCCAAGATTTCAGAAGGTGAGGGATGAATGTGTTTTAATTGTCATCTGCACTGTGGCCATGCCAGTCATCAGGTGCCTGGACTGCTGAGCACATCAGAAGAGATCTTCACCCCTAAAGGCCAGGAGAATCTAACACAGGGATGGACAGATACTGTTAGGAGACCACGTACCTGTAGGACAGTTTGTATCTTCTAGACAGAAGCTGGCCTTGTGCCCCTCTGCCACCTTGGAGCCGTTGAGCGTGAGCAGGTCGTAGTGGGTGAAGACCTCGATGCTGTGGTAGTGCCTGTGGAAGAGGCCGGGCTGTCAGCCCCATGGTAGGAGGAGAGGGTCTTCCCTGGAGGAGTTGGCCGGGCACATGGAGGCATGGGACCCCATCATTACCCAGAAAGGAAAGTTATAATAGCAGGGCAGTGCTCTTTTCTCTTCCAAACCCAAGATTAGCGTGACCCACAGCCTATTTTGCTGGCGTCCTTGCCAGGCAATGAGGCCTGGCCACCGCTGTCACCTAGGGCCTTGACCCAGTTGGGGAGAGGTAGAAGTCCTGGCCTGGTAGCCTTCAGGATGTTGGAGCCTGGCTAAGGGGCTGAGACAGACGCAGAAGGGATCAGCACCTAGGGACCTGTCTAGGGCAGGGGCTCTGGGGAGGGAGCTCGTTGTTCCCTGTCAGCCTGGGCCAAATTGCTACCGTAGTTTCCAATCCAACTATAATGACAACTCTGTTCACTCTCCAGGGAGAGGTGCTTATTACCTGCGGCAAGGCCAAGTCCCGAAACCATTGCCCATTCCTCTCGGCTCTCCCAACCTGTGGCTACGTCCTGACTAAATAAATAAAAATCTTTCCCATTTGCCTTTGTCATAGGCATTGTCTCTCCTTCTGGTCTGGCAGCTTCTGACGGGAAAGAATGCTCATGGTCCCCTTTTCAGTCTTCTGGTGCCATTCTTTGGAGGCTTTGCCTTGCTGCTGCAGGAACCAGCAAGCTTTTCCTGCAGAACCGGCATCCTATTTTGAGCCTCCACATTCCTGGGAGTCCCCTCTTTACCTGGATTTAAAGACAAGGCTTAAAGCTCATTGTAGAAAAGTTGTGCGAAGTGGGCATGGTAGTATGAACTTATGATTCTGCCACTCTGCGGGGCTGAGGCAGGAGGACCATATGTTCTAACCCAGCCTGGGTAATTTAGCAACTTTGGTGAGACCCTATCTCAAAAAAGAAAGGATTGGTGGTATATCTCCCCAGTACTGGACAAAAAAAGTGTGATACTATTGTAACAGAGCAACTGTGGGCATAACCTCCTTGTGGAACATGGCTGTGGGAAATGTCCCATGAGCATTGTCCAGAGTTGTGTCCAAGGTGGGTGAGAGGTGGGGAGGCAGGGATGCTGCTGCTGCTGGGACCTGCTGCCCGAGAGACCAGGCCTAGGAGGGCCTGTGGGCTGGGCGACTTACCTAGCATGAGCACCCTTCCAGGGAAGTTTGCCCACGGCCAGGGAAGACCACACTGGTCCATGGACCCTCTGGGGCCATGGCACAGGCAGGGACTAACCTGTGGCACTGGTGCCAAATCCAACTGTGGCGTCCAGTCTTGGGACGAAAGTCAGCCCGGCCCAGGTTGTAGATCTGTGAGGAGAAGCGCAGTAGGCGCCGGTGTCCATAGGGCCAGTTCATGTGGTCAGCAGACTGAGAGAGGCAGTTTTCTTCGTGAGCACAGTACAGCAGGCTGAGTGGCCTGTCCTCCAGGTAAGCTGTCTCCTGCACCAGCTGGGCATTCATCACCAGGTCTGGAGCACCTGGAGCGGCAGAGGGTAAGGCAGATGGAGGGTAGCAGGACAGATAGAGCGTAGCAAGACAGACCAAGGGTATCAAGGCTGCAGGTCGCCCTCCAGCATGCGCACACTCTTGCGCTCAGCCAGAGAAGAAGGGTTAGTTGAGTCAGAAGGTGTTTTGACATCGATAAAAGGGATAACTCATCATTTTAGCCTCGTGGTTAAGGTTACCAGCTCCGGAGCCAGACCATCAGGGTTCATTTAACTTCTCACTGTGCCATTTACCAGTTCTGTGACTGCTTCACCATTCTGTATCATTTTTGTCATCCACAAGATGGAAATAAGAATAGTGGTATTAATGTGGTAACGCTCGTTACGTGTTTGTATGGTTAGCTGGCTTACAGTAGACATTCAGTGGCTGTAAGCTGGCATTTCCTTCTACATTAAGGACCCCAGCACACTGGGTCCAGTGTCTCCTCAGGCAGTTAGTTTAGTCCCTGTCCTGCCTCTCAGTTGTGGGGCTGTTAACATCCCTTGAGGCCACAGTCTTCCTGTGCTGGATCAGAAATGTGGAGACCCATAGCTGTTACAACGTAACCCCAGAAGAGAAAAGCTGCCCTTTCTTGGCGCTTGTGTGTGCAAAACCGCAGGGACAGCTTAGTTATTTGGGCAGAAGTGTCTTCTCTGAGTGGGTCCACATACTGATGTGGGTGGGTGGGGACACTTACTAAAAATGCTGTGTGTTATATTTTGGAAAGAGCCAGACCAGGCCCACTGACAAACCCTAAAAATCTTGAGGGAAAGTAGGGGCGCTTTCAGAAGGGAAGATGAAGGGGAGACATGAGAAGCTAGCAGAGAAGGATGGCTACAGAGCCTGCAGATCCCTCTGCGGGCGGCCCAGCTGTGGGAGCATCAGATGTATGCAAGGAGAGAGCTGCTGCTGGGGGCTGGAAAGCAGGGAAGGGGCGGTTTTCAGGAAGGGGAAGCGGAGCAGAGTGGGCCCCAGCTGCTCTGAGGCCCCACTTGATGCCGCATAGCCTGCAGGGGAGGGGATGCCAGGCCCGGCCCTCCCAGGCTGCCCTGCACAGGGGAAGCCTGGTGTTCTGACCAAGGTTAAGAATGTCCTGGGTTGAAGTCTGGCTAGATCAACTGGCCCTAGCTGGTGCCACCCTGCAGCTTTTGGACTGGAGATAATTATCTTGGCACTGACCTTGTTGGCAGATGTTATACAGAGACATTACTGCCTTGAGAATTTGACTTTGCGGGGCAGGACTTATACCTCTAGGAAATACCATGCCACAGCTCAGGAAGAGAACACACAGGCGAAGCCTTAGGCTCCTATGTGTCTCACAGTTATATGATCTTTCAAATTTTTATCCTTACAAATGACAAGAAATATAATTTATGTTCTAAGTACACACATCTACATCCTAAAGGGAAAAAAAAACTATAAATACAATATAAATTAATTAACAAATACAATATATTCTTACTTTCCTCCCTGTTCTATCTTCATGTGTTTTTACATGTTCTGTTTTAACAGTAACTCCACAAAGTGGGCAGGGCAGTTTGGAGACCCTGATGTGGTAGAGCCTGTGGCTACACAGCTGGGAAATGGAGTTAGTGCTTCCACTACTCAAGCCTGCCCCATGCAGCGGGGTCCACATCCCGGGCCTTTGGAGGGAGCAGAGGCCGACCTGTCACACTCTGTGACCCGCCGTTACTCACTGTTGGTGCAGGAGACTCCTGCTGAGAAGCGCCCGGCGCCATGGGAGCAGTGCACAGGCCCGTGCCTCTGACACCGCTGCAGGGCCAGCTCTGTCCCTGAGCAGCGCACCCCACTCATCACCACTTCTCCGGCCTCGGGTGTCCCCTGCCAGTACCAGGTGTCCTAAGAAAAGAGCCAGCACCGCCCTGTCAGAGCAGAGATGCTTTAGGAGTCATCTCCGATGCCCACCTACAGTTTAGACCCTGTTATCCCACCTCTGCAGCCAGGCCCTGCTGGGGCACGAAAGTTGTCAACCTCGGGTGGCCCGTGTTGCATTCGGACCATCTGCTGTTAGAAGTTTCTTCCATGTACTGAGGCAAACACCCATGGCCTGTGGCTTCCGCTGCCCCTTCCCCAGGTGGCAGTCCTCCTCTGGGATTAGGGGGCTGTCGCTTCTCCTTAGGTGAAATGTCCCTGTGGCAGTGCCCATTCTCCAGTGAGGTCGGCCCAGGCACTGCCCAATGGGCCAGACAGATGACTCTCCTGCAGCCATACTCAACACCTCTTGACTTTGTCCCTTTGTATATTTTGAAACTATTCACTTGTTTCACGCACACTGCCACTGGCTGGGTCCAGTCTAGCATGATTTCTCACCTGGGCTTCTACAGTAGCCTCCTGAGTATGTTTTCCTGCATTCAAGTTAGTCTCCACCCCAGCTGTTTCCAAACAGCAAAAGAAGAAAGTTTTTACAAGTCTAGAGAGGTGTCGCGAATGGTCTTGCCCTGCCTTCCGCACCCTCAGATGTCACACCAATCTCCTCGGATAGCCTCCCTGGGTCCCTGCTTTCTTCAACTGAGTCAAGCTTTTTCTGGCCACAGGGGCTTTGCGACAGCTGTTTATTCTCCCTCATCCGGCCCCCTCTGTGCATCCTTCCTCCAGATAGGCCTGTGTACTTGTTTGTGTAAACACTGTACTCATGGCAGCCTTATTCACTCAGCTGTGTGCTCTGCCAGTCAAGACTGCCTTGCTCACCCAGCACCCCTAGCGCTGAGCCTTGTATCAGTGCAGAATTTCACTCCTTTGATTGTTGAATGAATGCTAGCTAGCACAGGAAGTTCCAGTCCTCCCAGTCTAGAAGGCTGAGAGGTTGAGGGAAGAAACAAAACAGGGACCTACCTTGATGGCAAAGTTGGCAAAACCCAGGCCGAGCTGTCGACACACCACCATGGCCTCCGTGAGCCCCCAGTGGTCACTGCACACGGCCCCCCAGCGCCGGACCCCGTTCACCTCCACCTGCACCTCTACCACGCCTTCCTCGTGGCTCCGCCCGCCTGCCAGGCGCACCTGCAGGGGTCAGAAGTGTGAGAGGGTGAGGGAAACACGAGGTGGAAGAACTCAAGACTGCAAGCCTGGAGTCCAGCCCTAGACCACACACTCCGTCTTTAGGCTGTCTCCTCTGGAGCTCCATAGTCACGCCTGGCCCTGACCGACCCCAGCAGCACCGCCCCGGAACGTGAGCAGCGCAGCCCGCAAGCCTCTCCAGCCGCTCCCCAGGGCGGCCTGTGGCCCCGCCTCGCGCATCTTTACGTGTGTGGGGGAACGTGTGCGCTTGAGAGCCCGTGTGTCCCCCTGACCTCTCAGCGACCCAGGGGCTGGTGGATCCCTATGGTGGCAGCCTCAACTCACCTGATTCTGGAAGCCCATATCCGGGATGTTGCACCTGACGGCAGCGTCATTCCCATGTTGACAGCCATGCTGGGGCCCTTCCAGGGCGAGGCAGTCACTGAGTGTGCGCTCGTAGCCCTTGCAGCGCACCTCGCTCAGGTGGATGGGCCCCAGCCCTGCGAAGCGGGGGCTGTGAGTAGGGTTTCACCTCTGTAACCCCAAGCCCGAGATTTCCTCCACAGAGGGCGAGAACCCAGGGCCACCAGGAGAAGAGCCAGCGGCACAGCCGGTCCCTCCGGTCCTAGCCCAGCTTTCTCACTCACCTTGACCCAGCTGGGCCCCAAACAGGGCTTCGCGTGCAGAGCCAAAGCCAAGCTGGCGACATACGATGCTGGCGGAGATGAGGTTCCACCGGTGGTCGCAGACAGTGCCCCACTGGCGGTTCATAAGGACTTCCACCCGGCCCTCACCCACCTGCGCCCCAGAGCGCAGGCGCACCTTCAGCTCCTGCGAGCAGGGACTGGCCTCAGGGAGGGGCGGCAGAGGGGCTGTTTCGCGTCGGAGAGAGCCCGCCTGTAGAGCCTGGGGCCTGCTTCTGATTCCCCGTCATTGCCACCGCTGATAAGCAATGTTTCTCCAGGAAGTGGTGTTTCTCGACCTCCCCCTCCCCAGAGAGGAATCAGCAGAACCTTATGGAGGAGGCATTCTCAGTGTTGTGCCCTAACTCCTCACTGACCCTTGCTCCTCAACTCAACAGAGGGCCAGGCTCAGCCTACTGGCTGCAGCTGCTTGGTGCTGCTCAGAGGCTGCCCCCTGGCAGGTGATGCCGACTTTCCTTCATGGTGGGTTGTAATCAGCTCCTTTGAAGTGAGTCCCGGGTCTCTACCACCCTGTGATTTGTCCCTTCTGGGCTGGTTCCTCATTGTTTTCCCCACAGGGCAGGGCCCTGCTGAGAGGGGCCCTTGGTGCTCACCTCTGCCCGGGGCTCCTTGTGCCGGGGCTTCCCCTTGGATGAGTGAAACCGGGGCCCTGGCACACAGTTGACTACGGCATGCATGCCACCCGGGCAGGCTGGCCTAAGTTTGCCCCGTCCAGGAGCCACCTGCACCTGACAGTTGGCCAGGTGGGGCTCTGTGCCTAGACAGTGGACCCGGTGGATCCAGAAGGAGTTCTTATTCACCAGGCTCTTCAGCCTAGAAGACAAGGGAGACTATGGGCAGAGGAGGCCAGGGGGGAGGACAGGGAAGGGAAAGAAAAGGGCCTCGTGTCACCCTTCTTAGCACCTTCCCCAAGGCCTGCTCCTCACCTAGACTTGGGGTCTTTCATCTTCAAGTTCCAGACTTTCCTATGTAGGGAGAAAAGAGGTGAGCGGAGGCTGGAGGGATACAGAAGGCTACTGCCAGGTTTTCCCCAGAATGAAGTCTGCCCTGGATTTCATAGTCTGTATGCTGTTCCCAAATCTTATTTCATTCCTGAGCTTCATAGCAGCCCTGATAAGGTGGCCAGAAGTGACCTTCATTTTACAGGGAAGGTGAGCAAATTCCCTTGGCTTGTCTGAAGTGAGGTCTGTCCTATATGGAGCTGCTCAGGCTTCCCCTCCCCTAGTCCTGGTGAAGGGCAGCTGCGTGGGAGCTCCCTGAGGGAAGGGGCCCAGGGAAAGGTCCTCTTGGGGACAGGTGGAAGATGAAGGCCTTGCTGGAGATGGGAGCACTGCTACCCAGAGACATCGAAGCTGTAATCAGGGCTGGCTTCCTCCTGGGTGTCAGGTGAGTCAGTGGCACCCACTGTGCCATTAGCAGGTAGCAAGACACTGGGGGCTCGCATCCCCATCCTCCCCAAGGATGGAGCCACATGGCTGCCTGCTACCCTTTTCACCTTAGGACTAGGGTCATTGAAGCCAGAAATATAAGGACTTTGCAGTTGCATCAATGCCTGCAGTAGATGACCAAGGTGTGTGGGAGTCTTTTCACTCCATGAGAAACACACACAGTCTTCATGGACGCCGAGCCAGCAAAACTGAGGTTGTGGTGGGTACAACCTGCTGTGATAGCTCAGTCAGGTTTCTGACAGATATTATGTCTTTGCCCCTGAGACCTACCCCATTCCATGCCTCGCTTACACCTGGCCCAACCACCCTGGTTTGCAGCCTAGTTGAGGAAATGCGCTGGGGCAGAATTGAGATAATTCACAGTGGAATGGATAGCTGAGACTCAGAGGAAGGACTCAAAGTCCAAAGCCGGTACAGCTGAGACCAGAATGCATTTTTCTCTATTGGTGAGCAACAATGTACACTCTTTGGTAAAATCTGTTTTCAGCCAAGGATATAAAGTTATACACTCAATTGTTTTCATTGCCCGGGTATTCTGTACCAGTCAGTTTTTTCCATGTCCCTGGCAAACACAAAATTTATTTTCTGTCCACTTCTAGGGGTTCTTCCAGATTTTGAAGCTCATCCTCATGTATTTTTAGCTTTCTGAGAGTCCAATAACCCGAGAACTCCAGTCCAGCCCTTTCCTCAGCTGGACTGTATCCCTGCTCATCCCAATATGGGCAGATACCCTGCCATGACACCTCCCCGATCTGTTCTCCAGTGACAACAGAAAGCTACAAGGTCCACACACCACACTAATGCACATACATATGCACCCGCACATGCACACACATACTCCTGTGCCTGGACATCCTGTGTGCAGTCACACACTCCCGCATCCCCCAGCCATAGCCCCAGCACCCCACTGCTCTCCTACCTGTAGTAGTGGCTGTTGACAGCCCCTTGGGTGGGGAAGCCCAGCATCCCGCACACCACCCTGCTGTTGTTCATGGTCCAGCCCTGGTCACACACTTGTCGCCAGTGACCCTCGTAGCGCACCTCCACGGCACCTTCAGTCACTGGGCTATGCCGCTTGGCGCTGGCCAGGATGGGCTTGAGCCGCACTTCCTCCAGCCTCTGGCCCTGTAGCACGCACAGTCACATGGGCCTTGTCCCTGAGCCTCCTGTGGGGCACAGCAGCTTCCCCCTGGGAGAGCCCGGGCTCAGAGCTTTCACAGAGCATCTCCCAACCCTCACTGCTCAGGGTAGGAATGCAAAGCTCGGAGAGCAGAAGGTACTCGCCAAAGGCCAGAACGAGTAGGAGGGAGATCTGTTTGTCTAGGCCTTTGGCCTCATCTCCTCAAGTTTATTGAGTTGGAGAAAGGGGTAGATCTGTGCCGTCCTTTCAGTTGGGATGGGAACTCTTGAGGTTTGGGAATATGGGCATGGAAGGTTGGGAGTCATGGGCTGGGCATGGAGAGACCTTTTTCAAGCCACCCTGGGGACAGCTGAGATGAGCACAGAACAGTTGCTTGAGACCACCAGCCAGATCCTCTGGTCTGAAAGATTTGTCACCCTCTCCCCAGGTGACTCTCCCCAGGATGCCCCATGGTGGCTTATTGCACTCAGCGGGCTGGGGCCAGCTGTCTTTGGGCAGAAGTCACCCAGCAGAAACACGTGGGAGCCAGAATGTTGCCCCACCCACTGTTGTTGTTTGGCTTGTGCTGTTTTTAGCTGAGGGCTGTTTGTACTGAGAAGAGGCAGCAATTGTGGCCAGGCCTGTGGGTAAAGCAGCCCCCTTCCCTCCTTGCACCTCCCTTATGGGGAGCAGTTTCTATGATTCCGGGCAGGCCTGGCCTCTGATCCCCTGGCTTGCCCTGCCTTTCTCTGTGCACCTGCCCCCACCCCAATCCAAGGATGCCGCTCAGCCCAAGCCAGGTCTCCATTCTCCTCCTTCAAGTTCGTTATCTAAGAGCCTCTCCCCACCATGCAGTGCTTTGCTCAGGCCAGAACCTGACCAGCCTGCTCACCTGGGGCCCAAGGGCATTGGAGACCTTCTCAGAGAGGAAGCTAGGCTGGCGCTGGGGATGGCACACCACCCCAACATCTTCTGAATGGCTGCAGTCACTGACACCCCAGCCGTTGGACCCACACTGCTCCAGAGTGCTCTCGGTGCCCAGACAGCGTACATTGTCCAACCAGATGGGTCCTATGGAGGAAGGAATGGCCGGGGCTCAGGAATGGCCACAGAGAGGCAGGCCACAGCTCTGCACTTGAGTAGATCCCACTTACCAAATCTCTTTTAAATGCTAAGTGGAAAGTGAGGGGAAGACAAGAGTGATCCTCCTGGGGTCTTAGAATCCACTGCCCTATCTACTGCCTCCTCTTGGGGTCAGGTCCACAGAATTAGCTTTTAGAAAATGCCAGGTGGGTCTATAAACTAGACGTATATGTTCACTCATCCATTCAGATTTCTAAGTACCTACCATGTGCCAAACGCTATTTCCAAGGAGCTTAAGGAGTTCATTTATGGCGATGGTGGTGGCCCCGTTACAAAAAAGAATGGAGGGGCAGAGTGGGGATCCTCTGAGGGAGGCACTTGGGTTAGCCATTCAAAGGTAGATGGGCATTTGGCACATTCTATTGGAGGCTCGGTGGGCCTAGCCCTGAGAGAAGCCAGATGTCATGTTGCCATCCTGTGGAACATCACTCACCCTCCCCTTGGCCGTACTTGGCACTGTGGGCCCAGGTCAAGGCAGACTCAAAGCCCAGCTGACGACAGGCTACCATGGCCTCCTGAAGAGCGAAGTCATCATCACACACGGTGCCCCACTGGCCCTGGTGTAGGATCTCCAGGCGGCCTTCCTCTGGCCTGCTCCCTGGGCCCACCAGCCGGAGCTTCTTGGTGCCTGGTGACTGTGATTTAGTGGGAGGGGCCTGGCCTAGCAGCAGCAGGAACAGAGAGAGGGTGGCTGGTGGGTTCCACGTCATGGTGACTTCAAGGCACCTGGGAAATGAGTAGACAATGATCACCACCTCTACTCCTGATTGCAGAGGAAGATAGAGAAGGAAACCTATGCTTCAAGAAATGGGGGAGCCCCAGAGGGACCTCAGGTCAGCAATATCTAACCCAGAGGTGCTGCTGTTTCCTACCTTTTAATGTTTGCAGCACCTTGCACAAAGGTGTAAAATGCCACCTTCATACACAAGGCACATGGAATGCTGGGACAGAAAGAGTTAGTAGAGGAGTCAAGATCTGTCCCATTCACTTGTCATGTGGCTTGGCGAAGTCTATTAAACTCTGTTGGCTCTAATTTCTTATTTCTAAGAAATAAGAACAAACATGGTCTAAGATCTTCAGCTTGGTTGGCCGCTGGTACCCTTCAGTCATAGTCCCAGGGGTGCTGAGGTATAAGATTCATGTATTAAATGTAACAAAAACCTTTGGAGAACTGTACCTGCTTCTAAGGCAGGGTGCTGTGACACAGAAAGGAGGACCTCAAATGTACTCTGGGTGCTCTCGATACGGAGAAGAGAAAGCAGAGACTTTCACAGGAACTCAATCTGGTTCTTATTGGAAGAGTAAGAGTTTTTCTGAGTGGGGAAAAGGGTATTAAAGATACAGAGACCCAGGCAGGTAAAGGCGGAAAGAGATAAAGAGGTCAGCGTGCGCAAGAGCAGGGAGTTCCACTCTTTTGGCCTGCTGCGGGGTTGTAGTCTCAGAGGGCTAAGGGGCGAGGGCCAAACTGGCCTGGGTTATCGAGGGCTGTGTGTGACATGCACACATCTCCTGATTACTGTGACTGGTAGAGCAGCCAGAGACCCCTGGAGCCACCACTGCTGAGGTGCCTCCTTCCCAGGCTCTGTGCCCATGGAGCTGAGGGCCCTGAAAAAGTGGCTGAAGAAGGCTGGGTCCCTGCCAGAGTGCTTGTGTCTTCTGAGAGTGGCTCCAAGAGCCTCTTCCCCAGCCACGACTGCTCTCCAGGATTGCTGAAAACTCGCTTAGCCTGAGCGGGGCGGGCTCAGGGATCTGCCACTCTTGCCTCTCACAGCTGGTATCCAGTTGGGAGTCACTTCTTATTCCTTCAGTACCCAAGAGAGGCCGGGGTGGAGGGGCAGGAAGTATACCAGATGGGCTCCGGGAATGACGTTCCACTGAGAGTGGTGACTGTGTGCTGTGTCTCCAGTCCCAGAAAAGTGCAAGGTATGGGGGTGGCCGTCAGAATTATCCATGGCTGGACGGCTGGGAGGTGCTATGTTCCAGGACGTGAGTCCAGACTCGGGAATCGGACTGCCTCAATTCAAATTCCATGGTGAGCACCTGCTCATGACCCTAGCATGTGCCTGTGTAAACTGGGGTAATAATGAAATATACTGCTTAAGATTTCTGTGAAGATTCATGACTAAATACATGCTAAGCCCTGAGAAGAGCAGGCTTTTGGTGACAGAACCAGCATTAATAATACTATTGTAACAGCTGCAACAGAACCACTGGCTTCCACTGGTTTCACCTCTTTTTTACAAAGAAGGAAATGGAGACCATATTGTCTGTCAGCTGCCTGGTGCCTGGTATCCTTTCCTGCAACATTCTCTAGGTCTGCCTCTCCCTTCTCCCTAGGCTGCACAGGCCAGATCTCTCTTCTGTCTCTCCCTCCCGCGTGGCTGGCCGTCATCATGAATAGAGAGCTTCCGTTGTATCTCGTGTTCCTTTTCCATACTCTTTGCTCCCCTGAGAGGAGTGGACACCAGGGATGAGCCTCACCAAAGTCACTACAGGAGAAACATTCCTCAAGTGACAAGAGGGGGTGAGAAGGACTGGGCGCAGGCCCTTACTTTCAGGACCCAGTAGTCACACGGAGTCTGCGCTGAGGGAAAACTTGAGCTCCCCAGCCAACTCTGGAGCTCGGGCACCAAACTGCTGTGTTCCTGGACTTGCGTTTTCCTTTTGCTGCTCTCCAGCTGAGACACCTGTATGTAAAATGAGGGGAGCACTAGGGGTTTAATGTTCTGATGGGGGGCAAGGGTGGCTGGTAGAGGTGCTGTTTGCCTTGCGGACGAAGAGCCCACAGCTTGGAGGAAATCTCGTCAGACAGTACCAGGCCAGCAAGGGACACGGGACGGTTTCTGCTGTAGGACCCTGAGTTCTGTACCCGGGCATCTCCCTTCTCTCCCATAAAAGCTGCCCAGCAGTGAATGGTTGAGAGCAGAACCAAGAGACGCAAGGAACCTGGGATGCAAGGATAGTCCCTCTTCTCGAGTTCCTCCAACACGCATGCGCGCACCATTTACGGGGTGCCCCCTATAGCTTTCGCTCACACTAAACTTATCTTCTCACTATTTCCTGCATGTAGTCTTCATTTTCTAGCCTTATGCCTTTGTTTTCTTTTCCTATGTGTGGGCCCTTTCGGTCTATCTCAGATTTTTAGACTCCTTCCTATCCTCGGACACTCAGCTCAAATGCTACTTCTTCCATCGCGCTTTCCCAGTCCCCCACTTTCCTAGCGCTGTGAGCCTTTGGCTCCTAACTCCACAGTCAGTCTCCACACATCTGACTTCCCAGGTGAGCACAGAGAAGAGGCCTGGGCTGAGAGTCAGCTTTTAGAGGGGGAGGCAGCCTTCACAGTAGGCTGTCTCCTCTCCCCAAAGGAAACAGAAGAGGAGAAGGAAGACGAAGGGGGTGTGAAGATAAGAAGGAAGCTGAACATTTAAAAACATTTATTTAATATTTATCTCCGTTTTTACAGATGAGAAGATGAGGTAACTTGCCCAGGCAGAATTCAAACCCAGGCCGCGTGGCTAGACACCAAGCTCTCCACATGGCCAGAGCTGGATGTGGGAAGAGAGGAGAGCAGTAGGAAGCTGAATCAAATTGCGCCCTGTTGCTGGGTGATTTATGACCCGGGCTGCAGTGTAGTAGGAGGTTACCCGGATGGATGCCAGCCCTGAGTGGCACGAAGTGACAGATGTAGGACTCTGCAGCTCCAACCAGAGGCACCTGCTCCAGGTGCCGCCAGGGAACACTGACACCTGGCCTGACCTAGCCCAACCAGGGAGGGCTGGAAGAGGGCAAATGCCCAAGGGTGGTAGGAAAGAGCAAGGAAGTACTGTGCCAGGGACACCAGCTCTGTGGTCGCTCCCTGGCCTTCTCTGTAGCTCTCTAGGAGCTGGGCTCCGCTCTGAGCCCTGCACCCTCCCGGGAACACTGACTGTGTACCCACCCTGTGGACCTGGTGCAGTGCCAGACGGGGCACCTGTAGGTGCTGGGAGAGGTAGGCGCTGAAGTCCTCTGTCACCTCGCTCACTTCCGGTTTCCTCTCCCCCCAGCATCACCAGCTCTGGACTGGTTAGTTGGAGAGTCCCTGGCTCTTAGACTCAGGAGTGACATTTGACGATATTTTGCCCAGCCCCCCTCCCCGCTGGGTCAGAAGGCACAGAAACAGTGACACAGGGTGTTCATAAATCAAACACGCAGGCAGCCCCAGGGCCAGGGCGCAACACCCGCCCAGGCCTCCAGCTCACATCCCCAACTTGGTCACTGTCCAACTAGGAAAAGATCATAAGCAAGAAGCTCTGGGGTAAGACGTCCTGTGCATGGGACCTCCGTTCCCCCCAGTCGCGGGCTCCAAGAACCCTAGAAGCCTGTGGATCCCGAGAGGCAGGACAGAAAGGCAGCGCAGCAAGAGGCAGATCCGGGCCGAGGCCAGGGGCCGCCCGCGGGGGCTCACCAGCTGGATCGCAGGCAGTCGGGGCCGGGCCGGCGCGGCGAGCAGCGCTAGCGGACCTCCCGTCGCGCCCTGGGGCTTTTTATCCCCGCGCCGCTCGGCCCCCAGCCCCGACCCACGCGGGGGCGTCCGCAGGCCCCGCCCCGCCCGCAGAGCCCCGCCCGGCCGGCCGGCAGCCAGGCGCGGCCGGGACCCGGAGCTCCTCGGGGGAGGCGCGAGGGGGAGCGGTGGCCGGAGTCCCGGAGAGGCGGCGGCACGCGTCTCCCCGCGGGCGTCCCCCGCGGCCAAGCGCGGCGATCGTGCCCAGCCGCAGCGTTGCCCTCGGAGCCCCAGGACCGGGCCTCACGTGGAGCGGCGGCCTCAGGGCTCGGACGCCGCGAGCCTGGTGCGCAGGACGATGCGGGCGCCGGTCTAGGGAGGCGAACACTCGGCTCGCGGGAGGCCGCAGCGCGCCCCGCCGCCGCGCTGTTTCTGCACTGCCGCGTCCCCAGGGTTTCCTGACTGCTACGGGGGCTGGGGGTGGGGGGCGCAGCTCTGCTCTTCCCACGTGCAGGTGGGAGCACTCAGCCCCACGACACGACTTGCTCCCGTAGGTGGTAAACACTGAAGGCGAGAACTTATTCGCTTTATATAAAGTTCATGCGGCAGCCCAGGCCCTTGTCAGGCTCAGGAAGGGGAAGGTGGGGGAGGGTAGGAGGTGGAAGAAGACAAAGGCGGAAATGGCTGAGAGGGGAGATCCACCAGCTGAAGGAGCACCCGGTGCCTCAATTCCAGCCACCCCGTTCCTCCACAGTCCCGGTTCCTCTCAGTGCCCCCATCTGTATAACAGGCAGACCCCTCCAGCCCCAGCCCAGCCCTCCAGCTTGCTTCCTGTGCCCTGAGCAGTCTTGTCTCTGTCTATCTCTGGTCCTATGGTGCCCTAGTGTCTTCATAAAGGCTCATTCGTTCAGCAGAGCTTTATTGATTTTCTCCCATGTCCTAGACAGGGTGCCCGAGTGGTACCTATTGGAGGGGGGCTCTTATGGTCGGGGGAAGTAGCTGAGCAAGAAAAGCTCCCGCAAAGCTGAGTGTGATAAGTACCAGATGGCAAGGTGAATCTTGGTCACCCTCCTGCTGGGGACCCGGCCACCCATCCCGGGGCGCGTATGTCTAAGATGTCCCCACTGTGCCCCTGCCCCGCCCTAGCTGGGCCCAAAACATTCCCGGTGATGAATCAACAGGAAAGAATGCTTGAAGCAGCCTCTGGTCAGTGGCAGCAGCAGCCCGACTCCTCCCCTAAGGACAATAAGGCAGCTGTGGACTGGGCTGCCAGGTATTCTGGGACCCTACCCCGTCCCTGGTCACCTCTCATGTTGAGCCAGGAGCAATACAGAGGGCTGCTGCCAGTCACCCACCCAGGGCTGGCCACTGAGAGCTAAAAATACCCTGGAGCCCAGGGGCTGGCACCAGGCAGAGCTCAGGGGATGAATGGATTTTGCCAGGAACTCCTTTAACTTGTAAGACTGCAAGGAAGCCAAAGCCGGGGAGTGGTGGGGAAATCTCCAAGCAGTCTGCTGTGAGCCCCCTTCTTTGGCCGTGCGTGTGCATGTGTGTGCGCGTGCGTGTGTGTGTGCTTGCCCCGTGGCCCTACCCCATGACTTAGTGGTGGGTCATTCTCAGTCCCATGTGTTCTTCCTTTAATGCTGCTGTAAGGTTAGGGATTCAAATCGAGCAATCACGTTGTCTCAGCCAGCTGAGACATGGATGGAGAAGCCATTTCCTCCCTCTACTGACCATGTGTACAGGGTTTCTGCCCAGCACCAGTGACTCTCTTGGCACTCTTTACACACAGGTCTATGTCCCTTGGCTTCCTTATTTATCCCTACACCCAGATTCCTTCTCAGGGCCTGGCACATAGAAAGTGGTAAATACTCATGGATTGAATAAATGGGCCAAGAGCACGCTGGTCACTGATATGGTCCTGGAACATGCAGACAAGCCAGATATGATCCTGTGCTTCCTCAAGGAGTGTGCAGACTGATGGGGAGGTACCCACAATGCACCACTTCCTAGAAGAGTGTGCCAACTGATGGGGAGGTACCCACAATGCACCACTTTTCGAGGAGTGTGCAGACTGATGGGGAGGTACCCACAATGCACCACCAGACGAAGGTGGCTGGCCACTGTCAGCGCTGGCAAGTACAGAGCGGCTACTCTCTGCACTCTCACTTAATCCCCACACCCCCCACCACAGATGATAAAAAGGGTGCACGGGGGTGGAGGGATGTGATCAAAGTCACATGGCTGGTATCTGTAGAAGGCAGTTTATGTAAACTGGAGCAGAAGCACAGGGCTATGAGGGCATAGAGAGGTGGGAAGCTGGATTTTTGAGGGCATTGCAGTGGCAGTGCTGGGAGCCTGGAAGGATGTATCTTACGTCCAGCCAGGGGACGGGAGATGGGTGGTGGGCGAGGAAAAGCACGTTTCAGTGCTTTGGAAGGCCTGGCACACTGTGCCAGCATCAGGAATGATGATAGCCTCACTCCTTCTGCAGCTGGGCCCTGGGGACCTGGGCGTTGAGCGGCACCATCTGTCGGGTCCTGCCCAGGGAGAGGTGCCAAGGCGAACCTCAAACCACGAGGTGCTCCTCACTCTCACCCACCCACACCAGGGCCCATGCTCTCCTCCTAACACCCTGTAGAGACCTCACCTGCAATGGCCTTGGCAGAGTAGCCGGTGTCTTGGCCTGCAGGCCAACCTCAGCCACAGGAAGCCCACTGGAGGCCACCTCCTTCAACACCCACACAGAGGAAGTTGTAACAGCAGGTATGGCTGGAGTTCCTGTGCTAACAGAACTGCGTGCCCGTGGGCGAGTCATTTCACCAAGTCTGGGTGTTGCCTCCTGAGTCTGTCCATCTGCCTTCATGTCCCTGCCCTTCTGACTGCCAGGGCCCTAGCCTGTGCTGTGCCAACAGGCTTGAAGCTTCTCTCCTTTCCTCCCTGACTCGCTGTCTCTGACTGCTTTAGACCCTGCGCAGACTGATTGTCTCAAAGCGCTGCCATGCCCCATCCGAGAATCTCTGACAGCTCACGCTTGCACACAGGACACGGAGAATCCACTGTTGCTCTTCCTGCTGCCTCCACTCCGAGCTCCTTTCCTCTCCTGACTTGATTTTCTGCACTCTGTTTATTCTGGACTGAAATTCCGACTCCTGTATGGACTCTTCCATGACAGTTTCTTGCATGAATACTCACCAAGCAGAAGGTACTAGAAGAGTCACAGAAGTCACATCGTAACCTTTCCCCTGGGAGCTCACTGTCTGGTGGGAGCAACGGCTCAAGAGGCACACAGCTGTGTGGAGGGTGGGACCCCATAGCAGAGCGAGACAAAGGCAGGGACAAGCCACTGTGGTAGAATGGGCCTCTCCTCTGCCAAGATGGCCTGTCTAGCTGGCGTAGGAGCAGAGGGAACTTAGAGGAGGGGGTGTGAGGAGGCAGAAAGACCTAGATAGGAGGTAAGGCCAGGCTTGGAGATGGCTCCTGAGGAGAGAAGGGACGAGCTGGTTTTAAGAGGGAGAGGAAATGGGGGGCAGAACTCCAGTTTGGCTTTGTGATAGGTAATGTTGCCTTCTCCCTTCTTGTGGGAAAAATCCAGAAAAGTTTCCACCACTCAGTGGAGGAGGATTTGGAGTTAGTATCACCTCACCAGTTGCAGGGAGGGGGGAAAGAATCAAAGAAGTTCATACCATACATGGGTCTAAGTATTTAAAAGTCATAAACAAGACTGACTTGCTCTTAAACAAAACGTGGTCTGTCTTCCTACCTTGAGAAAGAGTAGAAGGTCAGTTTGAACTCAGAACTTTCTATCCCTTGAAATTCTGCATGGAGTCAATTGTTATGGGAGCATATTTCACAGCCTCAGGACCCTGTGTGGCCCTCCGCTCCACCCCACACAGTGAGAGGCCTCCAGGTGTGACAGACATTACAGCACTAGCTCTGGGCACAACTCCGGCACACAGCTGTTCTGGGTGCGTGTGCCCACAAGCCTGCTCTGGAGGAACAGGCAGGCTCTGGGGGCTGGGCTCCCAGCAGCCTTGGGCCCCTCAGGCAGGGAGCTCCTAAAGCATGGGTTTGGAAATGGGAGGGGGCTCAGAGGGGCCCTGCTTGCCCTGGGACGAGGATCTTGTAATGCCTCTGAGGCTTGGAGGATCAGACAAGAATGGGGTATACAGTCTGAAGGAAGCAGGTATGTTCTCATGTGTGTAGGGGATGTGAATCTGTGACCTGAGGTGGGGGATCCACGTAGAAGTGGGTTCCAGGTGAGTGTAGGAGTGCTAACTTATTCTGCTTCCTTAGGGCCCAACAGAGGAAGGAGGGGCAGGGCTTTGGGGCTGAAAGAGGCCAGGGTTGCCTCCAGGAACAAGATGAGATGACCTAAATCTGGAGTTAAAGATGTCGGACAGAAAGGGCTGAAGACAGAGAGCCAGAAGCCTGGACACAGGATGGGGCAGGAGCAGCCCCTGCTTGGAGTGTGGACCCCCAGCCCAGAGCCGGTGGGAGCTGCCCTGCTCTGGCAGGTGGAGGCCACAGCATTCCGAGGGGAGTGGGGTGGGCTGGGGTCGCTGTAGGAGCCGATCTTGCTGGCACTGGAGCTGGGCTTGAATTCCTCCTCAGAGTCACATCTTTTCTTGGCTGGAGGGGAGAACTGGTAAGTAGGTGAGAGTGGGGGACAGGGAGAAGTTTACTAAGTTCCTAAAAGCAGGAACAGATCCAGACTCCCCCGTGTTCACTTCTGTCTCCAGAAGTGGGACTTCTACCCCCAAAGCCTGAGTTCCCTTAGATGTTCAGCCTTGGATTTGGTACCAAGAGTTTAATGCTCCTGTTTTCCACAGAGCCTCTCACTCCACAGGAAGAAGCACACTCTTATGTAACCCACCCCCCTTCTCATATTTAAGTCCCTCTGGCCAAAGAAGGTTGCTGTCCTCACCACCACCACAATCATCGTTCCCCTTCCCACCACCATCCCCTTCTCCATCACCACTGTACCCCTGTCCATCACCAGCATCCGCCTCCCCATCACTATACCCCTCCCTTCCTCCTTTCTCTGCCCCTTCAGGCCCCTTCTGCCCTTACTCCCTCCTGCCACACGCTCTCTTAATCTCCCCTCCAGCTCTTTTGGTAATATCTCCCCCTTTCCACTCCTGTCTACCCACCCCCCAGTGCCACCTGCAACCCGCCCCCTTCGTATCTCTGCAGCTACATGCAGGCGCGATGCCTCCACAACAAATTAAAGTCATAAATTTGGACAGAGGGTGGAAATAGTGAATAAAGACTGTAAAACAACCTCGAAGTCCCCGAGGTCCCCTTGGGTGACCTTCTCATTCCCCAGTAATTGAACCCCTTCTTCCTGAAACAACACCAGACAGGTTAAATTAAAACACATTTCTTATTCCATAGTTGTTTTCCTGAGTCTTTTACAGCAACAAGCATAGTAATTGCACTGGTTTTTGTGGTCTCTCATGGCCAAGAAAGTTAACAGGGTTTAGTGGTCTAGCCTGGGAACTTCAAGGTTTGCATGATTTCTCCCCTAGCTCAGGAGAATCTTCTGGGAGATTTTTTACTCCTTTGGGAAACTCATGGGCCGTTTAGGGGAAGAAGCACATGGAATGTTGTTAGGATCCATTCTTAGCCCTGGATCAATGGTCTGTGAATTACCTCTGAAATTAGTTGAGATGGTCAGTGGGAAATGTGAGTCTAAGAACAAAACTACTGATTTAAAAAGTGCCACATGTAGTCTTAACCAGGACGGCTTCAGTTTTGCATTCTTTTGCTTTGGAGTTTGTCGATATAGATGTTTGCAAGTATTATAAAATTTCTTTAGGAGGAATTATTTTTATCCTCCCAGCTAGAATGTAAGACTGTTGAAGGTTTAGTAAGACTAATTCTGAATTTTTGCTCATATTCAGTTTCTAAGGATCAGGAGGGAGCAGCAAGGAGCTGGTTTTATGGGATATCTCCTGGGACGAGCGAGGAAGACTTCTGAAGACTTCTGGGATAGAAGTCAAAGGAGACACCTGAATCAAGCAGAACCCAAGCCAGTGGCAGTCCAAGAAAGCTGAGGCTATGTGGGGCCGTTGGTGTCAAGGGGCAATCAGAAACGATAACTGAACGGTAGTCAGGCTGGTGGGCAAAGGGTAGAGAGACAAGACCCGCCAGCACCCAGGGCTAAAACTGATGGCCTGTGCAGATAATGCCAGACCGAGTAGGAGGTACGACGGTAGCCTGGGTTCTACTCCAAGTGTGGTCCTAGACTCGCAACATCAGCATCACACAGCAGTGTGTTAGAATGCCAATTACAAGGCTCCACCTCAGATCTACAGAAGCAGAGACTCGGGATGGGGCCTAGCACCTATGTTCCAACAAGTCTTCCAGATAATTCTATGCTTGCTGACATTAAAGAACTGCTTCTCTAGGTCACACCCTTGGAAAATGTTTACTCTGCCAGAGTTTAGAGCCCTGTGGATTGTTATTTTTCTTGGAGTCCCAGACCTGCCTGGTGGGTTCATCTTTCTTAGGGGTCTCCTTGCATTTGGAGAAGTCTCCTCCACAAATGATGGGCAGAGCCTTTGGGAATCACAGCCTTCTAACATTCTCGTTAAACTTAAATGGATTTGTCTCTTCATGGTGGGGTGAATGGGACACATCTTTTGTCCTGCTTAGAGTGTACAGTGATCTCCATGTGCTCAAAGACTTCATCATGTGTGGAGGTGGTGAGAGGGTTCCTCATTGTTGACCCCCCCCCCCAAGAGCCTGGCCCAAGAAAGGGCCAGGAATGGGAGGTCAGGCCAACATCTAGATTCGGGCAGAATCTGCTTGATAATGGGAAATTCAGCATCTGTTCAACACCTTAATAAGAAGCGATGCCATTGTGAACATTAGACCCAAGTCTGAGATCTTCCTGGACACTAGTTGGTCAACAAATGTCATTGATTCCAACCAGCTCTTGGTGGGTAGAAGGTCCCTGGAGCCTGTTTCAAATGACTTCCTTCCTGTCTGACCTGGTCCTGACTTTACCAACTCACAGTTGATCCAGAGTTTCAGGAGCGATTCTTAGTTCTAGACCATCCTAGATGTTCCAGCGGCCAAAGAAGAGTTAAAAAGCTGTAAGGTTGTTAATTTTTTTTTTTTTTACAAAAGGAAACTGCCCAGAAAGGACAAGAAAAGCTTCATTTCCTAGCCATTAACTGAAAACCACTTTTCTTAGGACAGTTTGACCTCTAATGTGTTGCCTGAACTATCCAGAAAAAAAAAATGCAGATGAACGATGTCTCTTTTTAGCACTGAGTGCTAGTAAACAAGGTGGGAGAGAAGGAATTCCACTAACATATCAGCAGAAACTTAACTTCTGAGGGGAAATAATTTCCTTTCTTCATTACCAATTAATGAGAATAGGCTTCTGCCCACCAGCACTCTTTGAATTACTGTCACTGTGGTAAGGTGGTGTGACGGGAACTTAGTGTAACGCCTTAAATCTTTGGCAAGCGTTTGTAAATCAGAGCTAATAAGTAAAACACCTCATTCAAGTTTGGGGTGTTACTCTGTATTATACCCTGGGCATGGGTCCATTGTATTTACAAAGGCAGAACCTTGCTAGGCACTGTGGAAATTCAAAGAGGCTAAGATTTAGTTCCTGCTCTTAAGTTAAAGTCCTCTGCATCAAATCATTATATGGAAAAGAGGAATCACAGTAGCTAATGGCATCTTTTTTCACAGGTGAGATCATTCATTTACTTATTTCAACAGATGTTTATTGAGTACTTATTACTTATGTAGACACTTTGAGCATCTTTTATAAAAGTTTTAAAATTTTTATGAGTACACATTTGCAGGACATAATGATTATATTCATTGTGGGGAGCTGGGGTGTGTGCATGGGAAAAGAAAATATAACCCTGGCCTGGGGATTTAGCTCAGTGGTTCCAGCGCCTGTCTGGCGAGCGCAGGTCCCTAGTTTGATCCCTGGTAACCACATACTACAGTGCTGAGCATGGTAACTCATGTCCACTAGCAATCAGTACCACATATCACAATGCTGGACATGGTGACTTATGCCTGTAATCCCAGCACTTGGGAGGCAGAGGCAGGAGGATCGCTGGGAGTTTGAGGCTGGGCCTGGGCTACATGGTGAGCTCAGGGGAAGCCTGAACTACAAAGCTAGACCCTGTCTAAAAAAAAGGAATAAGAAAATATAACCCAGATCTCCCAGCTCCAGAATACTGCTAGGGGCACAGAAATAACTGAAGGCTACACGTAGCATCTCCAGTCTTGCCCCACACTTGACCACTAGTCAGGTTCTAAGCAGTTTACACCTAGAAGTCTTCAAGGAGTGGTCAACACATCTCCACTGCTAAATAGGCTATGAGTACTGTTAGACTGCAGCACTTCCATAATCTTTTGCCCTTTTGCCCCAGGATTGCTTACGTACACACCCACCAATCACAGATGTTTATTACCTGAGAAGCTTCTTGGAAAAACTTTTCCAGTTTTAGTAGCTAGTCTCCGTGCACAGAAAGCTAAGACCCAGGCTGGAAGGGCTACTCATGAGGCTCCTAAAGCTGCCATCTCTGCACACACACAGCCTTCCTTGGAAGAGAGGAGGGTCCCTGCCCACCACACTGTTGTGTGTCACCTGCCCTCTGTCCTGTTCCACCGATCTGTGCCTTACCTCTTCCCTGGTACCGTGCTGCGTTATCATAGCTTTATAGTAAGGCTCACATCAGCTAGTGTGAGACCTCCAATTTGATTTTTGGTTCTTTTTCAAAATACTTTTGTTATTCTAGTTCCGTTGTATTTCTGCATGCATTTTAGAATTAGCTTGTTAATTTGTTTTTTTTTTAAAGCATGTTGAAATTTTAATTGGAATTACACTAAACTTACAGATCAACTTGAAGAGAGATGACATTTTAAGAAAATTGAGTTTTCTGAAGCATGAGCAGAGAATAGTTCTTCAATTATTTTGGTCTTCTCTGATTTTTTTTAAATCAATGATTTGTAGTTGTCAACATAGAGATTCTACACATGACATAATTTTGTTAGATTTATACCTCAGTGTCAGATCTTTTGATAATATTGTAAGTGGTATTTAATACTCTAGAGACAATTTCTTCTTAGTTGGTAGTTTATAAAAATGCAATCAATTTTTACATGTTGGTTTTGCTTCTTGTGAAATCACTCGTATATCGCTTGGACTTTTGTCTATAGAAGCATATGTCATACATGAATGAAGACAGTTTTTATTTCACCTTTCCAGTTTTCCTTTTTCTTGTTCTGTTGTACTGTCTGGGATGTTGAGTGAAGATGAAGAGGAGGAATGAGGTTGAGCATCTTTTTTTTTGAGACAGGGTCTCGCTTTGTAGTTCAGGCTGGCCCTGAGCTCAGCCTCAAGCTCACATCACAGCAATCCTCCTGCCTCTGCCTCCCAAGTGCTGGGATTACAGGTGTGAGCCACCATGCCAGGCATTGTGGTATGTGGTGCTGATTGCTGCTGGGTGTGAGTCTCACGCCCAGTATTGTTGTATGTGATTACCAGAGGATCAAATCTAGGCCCTAGCGCTTGCAAGACAGGCACCAGAACCACTGAGCTAAATCCTTGGCCCTGAGGCTGAGCATCTTTGACTGGTTCTCATTCTCCTGGAAAGCACTCAATCTTTCACTATTAAATATGATGTTGTATGCAAGTCCCTTCTCACCTGACCTGTCAAATTTGTGTGTATAGAGTCATCCATACTACTATCTTATTGTCATTTTGATGTGTACAAGACTTGTAGTGATGACCCTTGTTTTATTTCTGATATTCATAATTTGTATCTTCTCTGCCTTGATTGCTTCTCACCATGGCAACTGGCTACAGAACCCAGGACCATCACACTGTGCCACATCCTCTGCTTTTCTTATTTTTTATTTTGAGTCATGTTACTCAACTGTCAAGTTGCCCAAGCTAGGCTCAAACTTGGAATCCTCCTGCTTCAGCTTCCCGGTGCGCTGGGGTTACCAGAATGTGCCACCATCTTCGCTTAAGATTGTCAGTTTTACTGAAAAGCTTTTTGTTTCATTGATTTTGTTTCTATTTTTATGTTTTCAGTCTTAAAAATTGCCTAATCCTCTTACTTATTCTTTCCTCCTTCTGCTTTATTTGTGTTTATTTTGTTCTTTGCCTAGGTTCTTGAGGTGGGAAATTAGATAATTGATTTGAGATATTTTCCCTCTTTCCTAATGTAAGCATTTAGTGCTATACATTCTCCTTCTAATACTGCTTTATTTTTTGTCCCACAACTTTTGATATGTTGTACTTTTGTTTTCACTCAATTTGGTTATTGTTAATCCTTCTTGAGACTTCCTTTGTGATTCATGAATTATTTAGAAGTGTGTTCCAAGTTGTATTTATTTTATTGATTTCTATTTGATTCTATTGTGGGTCATAGGTAACATAGAGTGTGATTTAAATTTTTAAAAATTTATTAAAGTTTGTTTTATGTTCAAGATATGGTCCAACTAGATATATTCTAAAGACATTTGAAAAAACTGTGTATTCTGCTGGTGGTTGATGGTGTTGTCAAATTCTTCTGTAGCCCACTCATATTCTGTCTCGTTGTTCCGCCAGCTGTTAAAAGAGGAGAGTTAGGCCTGGGGATTTAGCTCAGTGGTTCCAGAGCCTGTCTTGCAAGTGCAAGGGCCCAGGTTCGATCCCTGGTAACCACATACAACAATGCTGGGCTTGGAGACTCATGCCCACTGGCAGTACCACATACCACAGTGCTGGGTGTGTTGACTCACACTTGTAATCCTAGCAATCCCAGCTGCACTCGGGAGGCAGAGGTAGGAGGATTGCTGAGATGTGAGTTCGAGGCTGAGCTCAGGGCCAGCCTGAACTACAAAGTGAGACTCTGTCTCAAAAAAAAAAAAAAAAAAAAAAAAAAGAGAAGAGTTAATGTCTCCAACCATCGTTGTAGATGTATCTATTTTTCCTTCAGTTTTATCTTCACATATTTTGCAGCTATGTTGTCTTTATGCCCATGTTTATGGACATGTTTTGAATTGCTAGGACCTTTTCTTACTGAGTAAGACCTCTCTGTGTCATTCTCTTTGGTCTGATGTCAACTTTACCTAATATTAATATGACCATACCTGCTTTATTCTGATCAGTGCTAGCATGTGTCTTTTTTAATGCTTTACATTGAGAATCCTTTGTTGTTGTATTTGAAATCAGTTTCTTAGAGAGAGAACATAGTTGGGTCATTTTTAAAATCTGCACTGCTAATATATTTGCAACAATTGGTATCTTTAGCTCATTTATCTTTTCTTTTTTCAGTACTGGGGATCAAATCTGGGGCCTTGGCCCAGTCACATACACAACCTTTATTTTTTAAATTTTGAGACAGGGTCTCACTAAGTCACTAAGCTGCCAAGCTGGGACTCAGACTTGTGAGTCTCCTGCTTCAGCCTTCCAGAGAGGTGGGATTACAGCCATGGGCTACCATACCCAATTGAGACATTTACATTTAATGTAAGCATTGACATATGAGTGCGTAAGTTTACCATTATATTTTTCTTTCTATCTTGTTTCTCTACTTTCTTTCTCCTGCATTTGTGGGCTACTTGAATATATTTTGAGAATTCCACTCTGATTAATCTATGATTTTTCCATGTGTCTGTTTATAACCTTGTATAGTGGTTTCTCTCCCCACCCCTACTTAACACCACCGGCAGGTAGCACCACCTTCCCCCTTCAGGTGGACTCTCCGGAAGCCGCGTCTCTCCTCACAGCTCTTTTCCTTCTCTCATTTTTCATAACATTGTCCTGAGTATTATATTAATAACTTAATCAGGCTGTGCTGTAATTTTTGCTTTGACTGATGCACACGATTTAGAAAACTCAAATACAAAAGAGAAGGGGTTACTTATTCATCTCTTTACTTTTCTCTTTGTAGTTTTTCCTTCCCCATGTTCCAAGATTCCTCCTTCTTCCTCTGTTTTGTTTTCTGCTTGAAGAACTTCTTCTAGCTGCTTTTTTGGGTAAGCCTCCTGGCAGCAGCAATGTTCCTTCACAGAGAATGTCTTGTCTACCCCCTTGATTCCTAGAGAATTCATTTTCTGGATGTAGAATTTTGTGTTGACAGTTCTTTTCTTAGAATTTGAATTCCTGCCATTTCTTCCTGGTTTCTGAAATCTACTGTTATTCAAATTCATTTGCCCCTAAAGGTGAGGTATTTTTGTTTTTTACTACTGCTGCTTTCTTTCTTCTTTTGTTCTCTGAAGTCTGAATGTGCTCTATCTCGATGGGAATTTGTTTGGATTTATCCTGTTCAGGGATTTTGTTCATTGTCTTGAATTTATACGCTTATGTATTTTGCAAAATTTAGAAAATTTCCAGCCTTTATTTCTTCAAGTCCTTTCTCAGTCCTTGAACAAAGTCTTTTTCTCTGCTTCCAGGACTCCAGAGATGTGAACGATAAATAGTAGATCTTTTTGGTTTAGCGCCTCAGTCCCTGAGGAACTGAGGTTGATTCTTTTCTAGTCTGTTTTCTCTGTGTTGCTCAGATCAGGTCATGTTTATTTTTCTGTCCTCACATCCATTCATTGTTTCCTCTGTCCTTTATATTTTATTCTGGTGGTAATCCATTGAGATTTCAAGTTTTGCTTATTGCATTTTTCTTTCCTAAAATTTCCTTTTTTTGGGTTTTTTCTATTTTCTCGGCTTTCATTGTATTTCAACTCCACTGAAGCGGTATAGGAAAAAAGCAGTTTTATTTCAGCTTTCTGGAAACAGAAATCCATGTCTCCTTCTCTTTCATTGTGAAGAGTTTGTATAGGGTTGGTATTGTTGCTCTCTTACACATTTGGTAGATTTTCTGATGAAGCCATATGGACCAGAAGATTTCTTTGTTGCAGGATTTTAAATTATGAATTTCTTTAATATATCTAGGATGATTTGTCCTGAGTATTATATTTCTTCTTACTGAGTTCAGTGGTCCATGAATTTTCAAGGAATCTGTCGACTTCAGTTAAGTAACCAAATTCATAGGCATAAATATTTTTCCACATTAATTCATCTTAGAGTCTGTAGTGATAGACTTTTTTTTCGTTTAGCCCTGGGAATTGAACTGTGGGCCTTTACATTGAGCTACATCCTCAGCCTTTTTTTTAAAGATGGGGTCTCATTAAGTCCCTAAGTTGTCCAGGTTGGGCTCAAACGTTCTTCAGTCAGATTGGGTTAGACAAGCATGATCTCAGCTGGTGAATTTGGAACCTACTCAGTGGACTAGGTCTTCTCAGTGAGTGACCCTCTTGCCTTCTGAGGGATAGAGGATGCTTCTGCGAGCGAGCTGACAGGATTTTGGTGAGTCTGGGAGCTCAGTTCTTGTACTCATCCACCACCATGTCCTATCGTGGACCTGAGAGTCCACTCCTTCCCTCTTAGGGACTTGACTTTAGAAAGAGAAACAAATTGGTTATGTGTCCAACTATTTTGTTACCATTATGATAAAATCCTGTGCATAATTCTCAGTGGTCTGCCATATGGCTGGAGGGCATATGAGTCTCTTGAAATCCTAAGGTCAGTATTTACTAGCTCACATGCAAAAGTAAATGATCCAGCTCCAGAATCACATCTAGAGCTCCCTGGGACCACTTTTGGTGCCTGGGGAATTAGTCTGAATTCCTTTGAAGTTCGTGCCTGAGGCAAAGACTAGGGTGAAACAACAAGAATGATATAAGGAAGGGACAAGAGCCAAGAGAAGATGTATTATTGAGCTTCTTCTCATAGTTGAACAACTGGGTTCTAAGGAAGCCCCACTTGGGATGGATGCACCTAAGAATTGTCTTGCAAAGAAGAAGAGACTAACCATCCCTTTATCAACTCTTCTTTCATGTATTTTCCCTGTTCTGAAGAGTTGCCTGTGGGCATTTCCCACCTGGGGATATATGGCACAGAATATAAAAAACATTGCTATACCTCTTTGCTGTATGTGAGTTCTGGATACCACGGCAGCCATACTCATAGCCTTTGAGCTGCCATATATTGACTTTGACCTACCATTGTGCCTAGATTTCTCCTAACTGATCCTAACTCTGCTGCTGCCCCAATTAACCAGGCTTCCTGTAGTACCTCTTCTCTCCGTGAGATGCATCCTGCTCTTCTGCGGTGTTGATATCCTGCCTGCCTGTGACAAAGGGTGGGGCTTAGAGAGGAAGTAGAGGCCAACTCTTCCCAGATAACAACTGTACCCATGGTTGAATAGTGGTTCCAAAAAATTATGCTCATATCTTAACTCTTAGAATTTGTGAAGGTGACCTTTGGGTTTTGCAGATACTATTAAGTGAAGGATTTTGAGATGAGTTCATTCTGTACTTAGGGTAAGTCTTAAATCCAGTAATTGGTATCTTTATAAGAGAAAGGAGAGGAATTTGAGATGCATGGACATAAAGAGAAGGTCATATAAAAAACAATACTAGAGCTGGAATGATCCTAGCCCAAGTCAGATTTCCTGGAAACACAAGGAGCTGGAAGAGACAAGGATGGGTTCTTCCCTGGAGCCTTCAGATTGAACATGGCCCAACTCCACCTTCATTTTGGACTTCTGGCCCCTAGACTGTGAGGGAATGAATTTCAATTGTTTTAACCACTTACTCCCCAATTATTTAAATACAGGATGATGAAACATTGCATTTTGCTGTTAACTTTTGTAAGATAATATAACAGGAAATATAAAAGTAACAGTTTTATCAAATTTATTTTTAATATAAGAATTGACTGGTTAAATATTTAATACAAGAATTGACTGACACCTGCCGGAGTGATGCTCAGGATCATCAGTATGGAAACAAAGGTGCTGCCTAAGTGACGCTCAGGGTACAATGTTGAGTGGCTAAGCCACCTAGTTGTGGTAATTGCATGTGGCACCCCTAGGAAACTATACAAAATCCACAGAAGGAAATTCCTCTGTGAGTGGGTCAGGGACTGCACAGATGGGGCAGTTGTCCTATTGCTGTTACCTCTGATCTCTGGGGATGCCACTTCTATGGTCTGCAGTTGCCCAACCTCATGGGCTTCACTCCAGACACATCTGGAACTTGGCCGTGTCTGAGAAGGTCTTTACATCCATTCAGTTTTTCTTTGACCTCAGGTGTGCCTCAGGCCTTCCTGCAGGCCTGAAGGTGCTTTAGAGGCCCGGGTCCAGCTGTGTCAGAAGATGGCTACAGCCTCAATACTCTTCACTTCTCAGACTTTTGGGGCCGTGGATTGGTTAGCTTCTGTAGTTAGGAAACAGTGGACACAAATTTTGATTAAGCAAATCAAAAACAGAATTCACTGGCAGGTTCTAGGAAAGGCTGAGTAAGGGTGGTGAGGGAAGGCTACAGCTCAGGAGGCTGGTTAGTAGTCAGAACTGAAAGGCAGCTGACCATCCCAGCAGAGAAGGTCCGACTGGTCCAGATGAAGGGTGTGGCACCTGGCTCAGCTGCAAGGGCGCGGGCAGGAGAAGAGGACACTACAGTCAGTGCAAGTCACTAGGGTGGTTCTGTCCTCCTCCTGCCCCAGCTGCACTCTCCTAATCACTGTTTCCCACTTTGCTCCTCACAATAAACAGAGGAGCCTCACATCGCTTTTTTTTTTTTTATAACTTTAGAGGATGCTTGAGTCAGCCATGAGCGATAATTAGACTGTGATTGTTCTATTTAAGCGCCTCACTTAATCAATTACAATCACCCATGCTGTCTCCGAGTATTGATTACAGACTTCCTTGCTCTGGAAATCCTAAAGTACACTCCTGGGACAGTGCCATTGCCACTCTGGTCCTCACAGGCATCTCAGTGCCCTGTGCCAGAGCAGACCTTTCCATGCGGTTGCTCCAGATCTTTTCTCATCTTAATTGTTTCCTAAGACAGGACAGAATCATAGCTCCTTCTATTACTAATCTGCGGCTAAGTGCAAAGGAGCAGCTCAGTTAATGGGGCATACAGCTGTTCCCAGGTGGGAAGGATGGGGTTGACCGCTCCCCATGCCCTCTCAAATAGGACACGGGATATGGGCTAGAGACTGGCTGTGAAACTTGTGAGGAGGATAATTGAAGAGAGGTGACCCTGGCCAGACACCTCATCTTCCCATAATCATCATAGGGGGCAACAGCAGCTGAGGTTTGGCCAGGGATCTAAGGAGGTAGGCAGGGCCGTGGCATTGTCCCAGAGAGAAATATGGGCAAGGGAGGAAGAGCTGGAGGTCACCGGCAAGGAGACAGGTGGCAGTGGTCCTTTGGCTTCACATTCAAATAATCCGTGTCCCAGACCTTTTATACTGACACTGTTCCAGAGAGTTCTGGGAATCAGTACTTTTTAAGCTCCCAGTGATCTTGCTGCTCATTGTAGGCTGGGAGCCACTGAGTTAAAGCAGAGTTCTTAAACTGAGAACCTGGGCTTTGGGGGTGTCGGTGACGTCTCTTAAGTTTGTATCTCTGTGAATTTCCAGGGAGTAGACCCCGCTGTTTTCATGATGTTCTCAGCACATTCTTACACAGGATCACAACTCTGAGGCACAGCGGATGAGGCCTGCCCCAGGGCTGAGGGTGGAAGTGAGCTGTGTAGATTCTGAGGCCAGTGCCCTCTGCAGAACTGTTGTCACAGCCCCATGAAACAGGTGATTTCTCTTTGCTTAGGTGATGGATGGCCACCCCTAGTCTGCTGTGAGGCCTTTTCGGGCCACTCTCTTGTCCAGCTGCACAGAGACAGTGACAAGACTTGGGGAGGAGATGAAGGAACTGGGGTTTTTCTTCAGGTTCATCTCATCCAAAAAATCAGGGGACAGAGGCCACTTCCAAACTCTTGAAGGTTGTGGTCCTCAAGGTATGGCTCCAGACTAGTAGTGTCAGCATCATCTGAAAAGCTTTTAGAAACTCCGGTTACCAGGCTCTGCCTTAGTCTCCTCAGCCGGAAGCTGAAGGAGCCTGGTACGTGTGCTCCAGCCCCTGGTTCTCCTGCACGCTCACGCTGGGCACCATCGCTATGAGGGAGCGAGTATCTCCTATTTTATGGATAGGTTTGATTTCTGAGGATGGGGTGAGGGGACCCATGGTCCACACATTCAGCACCACTCCTGAGAACGGCCCGGCATAGGCTGAGAGCTGACAATGCTTTTGGGACCTGCGGCTGGGGCCAGAGGTAGGACAGGCTGCCGGGTTAATTTGCTGGGTTGGGGAAGGCCAAGGCTGAGGTGGGAGGCAGGCTTTACATCATTCCGGACAGACAGAGACCTTTGGTACAGAAGCTGGCTTGCCTAAGAACTGTTTTCTGGGTGTGGGGGAAGGGCCGGACTAGGGATTGAATTAATCATCAGCAAGCAAATTTGTCACCAGGGCAAGTGCCAAGAGGTGAGGAAGGGAGCCGAAGAGAGTCTCTGCATCCTCCAGCGTCCTCAGCACTGGGAAGACAGCCACGGTGTGGCCTCTGAGTCCCCAGCAGCACGCCTGAGGAGCTGACCGTCCCACAGGGAGGGGAAGGCAGGGGACCTGTAACCCAATCGAAATAGGGACTTCAGCACATAAATGCTCCGTGGGAGCCAAGGGTGTGTGTGGGGCGCTGGCAGCAGGTTGGAGCTCAGACTGGTTCACGTGGAGGAGTGGTCCCTGTGGGAGATTTCATCTTCTCCAGCAGAGGAAATGCAGGAAAGCAGCTGAAGGCTGGAGAGGGGGCGGAAGCTGGCTCGCCTAATTTGCAGGCCTAGTGGTGTTGATCCAAACAAATGATGTTAAAGAGAGCAATGTGGCAGAACAAACAGGACACAGTCAGGTGGAGAGAATAGCTGGGAGGTTGTCCCAGGGGTGAAGTGATAGAGACCTTCAGTTAAGGTGTGTCCATGTTAGTAAGATGCTAATGTCGGGAGTTAATGGCCTGCTGACTGCTTCCAGGAGGGAGGGCCAGCAAGATTCGACCTGCCCTACCATGGATGAGCTGGAAGCCCATTTGCTTCTTTTCTCTCATTTCCTAGCTCTGTTTCTGTGGGGGAGTGCTTGATCGATTCTGAATTACATATGTAAATAATGTGGTCAATAACCAAGGAAAATAGAGAATTTAAATGGTCCTCAGAAGAGAGGCAATTGAATAACAAATGGTGGAACCTGTTTCAACCCTTGTTCTCTGCAGTGGCGAAAAACAATGAGGAAACTGTGGAGTTATTTCTAGGCATGTTACAAAGTGCAACAGGCAAGTTCCAGACTGAGGGTGTGCCTCAGTGGTACAGTGCTTGTTTGGCATGTGGGGCTTCCTGTTTGATCCTGACACCAAACACGTACACACAAATTCCCCCCGATGCAAGGAGAAGTGGTTTTGGGTAGTTCTTTTAGAAATGGCTTGGCAGTGAAATGGACCCCAAGTTCTTCTCAGCTCAAAATCAGAATTGAATGAGACAAGCCCCAAACAGTGCCACATGTTTATTTGCAAAGTGAGGGGTGAAGGGTGAGAGGAAACAGGGGCTGCAGAGTGAACTGGGCCAAGTGAGGGAGAAGAAGATCACAAATTAGAGTGCACTCTCATTTAGAAGATGCGGAGTGGGCTACTATGAATAACTGTGGTGTCGGGCTTCTGTGGGGCTGTGTCCTTGTATGTTGTCCACATCCCATGGAAGCCCACAAGGGTTCCACAAAGGGGGTCCTGGGAATTGTCTGGTGCTGTCCTGGGATCTTGTAAATAACAGGTCCTGCTTATTTACTCAGCCAGCTTCACTGTGCCCTGATTCCTATTTAAGAATAATACTATTAACATTGATACAGATTTTATACATGGGGATGAATTTTAAAAAGATTTAGAAAGACAGACAAGTTCAGATTGACAGGGCTTTCCTCTCAGGAAGGAGTGACCTTGACTGGAGAGAAGGGAAAGGAAGATGTTTACTTCTGCATGCTTTATATTTGATTTTGGTTCTACTTTTTTAGACAGCTCACATGTGTTCCTAGATTACTGCATAATGGAGATGACTTTATGTTTAGCTATAGATGAAGGCATGCTCAGTTCTGTTGTGTAGTTGGCAGAATGGTGGCAGTCGGTTATGCCTGGTCAGGAGTAGGAGGAATGAAAACTGACTCTGACTCATAATGGATTCTCAATCCCAGGGGGCACCAGCAGGTTAGAACGCGGAGTGCGAGTCCCTGATGGCCATACTGAAGAAGGTCGTCGGAATATGACCCAGGTGTGGGCATCCAGGTCAGATTCCTGGGGTTCCCACGCCAGTGCTTCCTTGGAACCCTTTTGTAACAGTTTGTAACACTGTTCACCCTTCCTTGGTGAGGCAGCCACTTGTCTTCACCTGCCGGAAGTCAGAGTGGGCAACTTCCCTGCAAGTGTTGGGAGAGGTGGCAGGAGCACTGCCCGAGCTGTCTTCTGGAGAACATGCCCCGGGCGGGGTGAGCATCACTCTCCACAAGCATGTTTGCTCACGAGGCTGCTCCTCCTGGGGACCTTCCCTTACTGAGGGACCGAGGTAGCAGCTCAGACTTCCCTCAGCAGTTTTTTTTTTTTAAAAGACCTGAGCTACCCATCCCAAACATCCCAAATTCATTTTGAATTCTAAGCAGGTAGGTAAAACTGGAATTAATGAAATATTTAATTCACGTTCATTAAATCTAGAATATTGGTTTTAGTTCAAATTTATGACAAGGTTGTATTTTTTATAGCTGCCCATATATTGCATATAGGCTATTGGTTCCCTTCATACAATAAAGTCTTTGGTTATATTTATGCCAATTTTATGGGATTTGGAGCATAGCTTGAGTATTTCAAGTGATTATAGAGACATCAGTGCATATTTGCTTTTACGACACAGTTGGTTGAAACAGTGATAAATTTGCTATTGAGTCATTGCTGATCAGGTGAGTGACAACAATTGTGACCCTGCACCAGTGGGAAACAAAGACTTTCACTCCACCATTTCATCATGCAGTTTTCAGGAATCCGAGGAGGCACACACGAGGCTGTGTATTTACTAGGTGGAACTGGAGGGCTGATTGTCACTGACTTCGACCTTGTATGGCCAGGGCAATGTCCAGATGCAGAGCCCTGACATTTAACAGCTGAATCTAGATTCCTTGTAAGAAAAAGGGGCTGCAAGCAATGATCCATCCAGGTGGAAAGAGCAGTATATGGACCTCATTCCTTTGTTCAGCCTATCAGAAGCCTTCATCCTGGGCTGGGATGACTTACAGCAGCTTGGAGGAGACCCAGAATTTCCGGTCTTCTACCATAACCAAAGCTGACACTGACGTCGGTTTGGGTTCAGCAGAAATGCTTGGGTACAACTTCCTTGATAGAACTTGCTTCTAGTGGATCAATTTTGCTGAACTAAAATTCTAGAGTGGATGAAATAGGTAGGCTCTGCTGCTTTGTGTAACATTAAGAGAAGGAAGGGCTTAGAGATCTTAAGTCTCTTGTTCTTTCAAGAACCTCTCACCAAGCAATACACAAACAAGCTTAAACACACTGTGCTCCAGACACATGGTGAGGGCAGGGGTGCTATTCCATGAGGCCCTAGAATAGTCCAGGAGGTAGCCACTCTTGTCATCCTCATCACGGGTAAGAAAGATGAGACCAAGAGGAGTAACTGGTCCAAGGCTGTCAAGGCAGAAATGGATCAGCTGTGACTGAGGTCTCCCTGACTCAAAGCCAGACTCTCCACTCTGGCGTGAGAAGCCAACTCCTTGTTCATTACCTGGGCTAACGAAGGGAGGAGGAATGCATGCAGATAGTCCAGGGAGAAAGCTCAAGAACACAATCACAGCTTTATTTGGCCACTTTTGTCAGAATGAAGCTCTACCCTCTCGGTCCAATCTGTTCCAGGGCCCACGAATCTGATGACATTCTACACTGCTGGAAACATCTGGATTGCCAAGCAAAGTGTTTTCAGACTTTGCGTGACTACAAAACAAAGTATCTTTATCTCAATATTTTTGGAAGGGTTCTTATCCCTGGCATGGTCTGGAGGTGACTACACAGTTTCCCATGTTTTTATTTAGAGCATTTTCTGATCCAAACCTCAGCATCCTTCCATGCAATAATTGAAATACCACATGTCATAGCCTCTTTGAACCTGTAAACATCAGTCTCAGGTGAAGCCTGAGGTTCAAGAGAAGCAGAGAAGCCTTCCAGGGCACACAGCAGAGTTCTCACTGAGTCCCGACTCTCCTGTGATGTGGCCCGATCCCCTGTCCTGATGTGTGGGTCGGACCACATCCCCAACAGCTCTGGCCTGGGGGCTTTCAGCCTGGGGCCCCACGGGGTCACATCACTCGGGCCACCATCTAACTCACTCCCAGATGGAGGTTGTGTGTCAGTCCACTGAGTTTCCACCCTCTACCTTGCCAGGGATGATTTTTGTTTCCTGGTCAAAGTTAAAAAGAAAGTACATATGTTTCTTGTGAGATTAAGGCCACTTTGGAAAACAGTTTGTCAGTTCCTTATAAAATGAAACATACTTTTACCGTATGATCCAGCTCACTTGTGGATATTTTCTGTAAAGAAATAAAAACATATGTTCACTCAAAAACCTTACATGACTGCTTCTGGAAACTCTATTCAAAACCATCGAAAGCCCTCAAAATAACCCACATCTCCTTCAACAAGTGAATAGAAAGGTGTAGGAGAAAGCAGAGAAGGGAAAGAAAAATTTGATAGTAAAAAGGAAAAAATGGAAACAAAGGTTATATATTTGGAGGGGGGAGGCTAAAGGGAGGGCAGGAGAATGGGAAAAATGAGAACCAAGATATATCATGTACAGGTAGAAATTCTCAGTGTTGATTGTGATCATAACGTATACCTATAATGTACCGATAAACTCAGTAAAGGAGAAAATTCCACAGGTGAATAGATAAATAAATAGCGGAGCATACACATAGTGAAATGTTACTTAGCTATACAAGAAACAAGCTATGATGTATGCAGCGACCTGCGTGGATCTCAAAGGCATCGTGCATGATGTGGGGAGCTGGTCTCCAAGCTTACAGACCATAGTATTCCATTCACAGGAATTCTGGAAAAGGCGATGATGGAGGACAGATTAGTGGTGACCAGGGTTTGTGGTGGGGGAGAGGGTGTGTGAGGTTTCTGGGAATGATGAGACTGCCTGAGTACTGATTGGTGGTGGTGGTGGGGATATGAATTTGCTCAGTGGTAGATCGCTGACCTGTAGCTGCTACAAATGAACTACCATTCAGACCTGCCCTCCCCGCCCCGGCCCAAGACACAGCTTTCATATTGTAACCCAAAAAGACACACTGATGTCTGGGAGTGCAGCTCACTAGCAGAGTGCAAGGCCCTGCAAGGCCTGTGTAAGGTCCTGGGTTCCACCTCCAGCCCTGTAAAAACAAGAAGCAAATAAATGCCCTTGTGAGCAGTTAAAGAAAAGCAATATTAAAACTCAAAAGGAAAAATCCATCTCTGCCAGAACAATCTAGCTCTGCCAGTTCCTGAGACTTCAGAGGGGGAGGGCTGGGGACAAAAGACCCTGCTTTTCTCTTCTGTGGACCAAAAGGACAGAAATCCTGTGGGGACTCCAGCTCTGCTCCGTTAGCTCAGAGGAACATCTGTCTGCAGATACCCCACACCCTCGCTCCGAGCAGGGAAGGGACATTGACTTTAAGATTTTCTCTTCGTTCTGTGGTTTTGTTTGTTTAAGACAGTCTCATGTTAGTCTCACGTCATTCAGGCTGGCTTTGACCTCAGTATGTACCCCAGGCTGGCCTCCAGTCCTTTGAGAAGTCTCAAGGCCGTAGGGGTGCTGGGGAGCAGCTGGGTGGCTCTGGAGACACCGTAAGTCACACGTGGGTGCTCTACTTCCTGGGAGTCCAGACAAGGGAAGCCCACCTTCTTCTTCCTCTCCAATTTATACATCAGCCCTTAGTCACCTCACCCTGTAACTGTACGAGGGAAAGCTTCCGGAAGGAAAGAGGCCCAAGTTGGCCCAGCCAGGCAGGAGGCACGGCACAGAGGCAGGAATAAGGGGAAGAAATGGGGAAGGGGGCCCTGGGGTGCCAGTGCTCATGTTGGCAGTGCTTCTGGCCTATGGGACTGGAACCTGTTGCTGAGGCTGGGAGCCCGTGGATGACCCACATGCTGTGGGATGACATCAGAAGGCAGGAGGGGAAAAGGCGAAGGTGGTGGCTTTAACCACTCTGCGGTTCTAAGGGGGAGATTCTTGGAGTGGCAGCTTGTGGTATGAGTAACTGGCAAGGTCCTGGGGCAGCGCTGGGCTCTCCTGGGTGGGTCTGGGGCCGCCAACCTCAGCTGCCAGTACTTTTCCCCACTTACTCATGAGGCTCAAAAACAACCCCACCCTTTGTGGTGAAGGCTGTCCTGCATTTTTCACCTGAGCTCTCATGCCAAGGAAGAAATACCAGCCCAAGAGGAAGGTCTGACCAAGTTCAAAGGGAACGGCTCAGGGAACGGAAAGTCCTTTGAAATCTGGCTTGAATGGTGACTGCCTGACCCAGATTTTTCCTTTTCAAAAATATGCTCAGAGCTCAAAGGCCCGGGTGTCATGTAGACGTGGGCGTGACAGACTCCAGGGGAAGCAGACCGGAGTGCCGCTGGAGCTTCACTCAGAGAAGCCTCGAGCCTGAGTCAAGCCAAGCTCCAAGGTCAGCGTGCTGTGGCCAGAAAGCCTGCATGAGGCGAGGTTCAAGCCCACCCGGGATGCTCCGGGCCAGGCCCTGTCCCATCCTCAGGCCTCTCTCCTTGCTCCCAGTTTCCTGGGTGCCTTAGTTACTCCAGACATGGAAGCTGAGACCCAGGAGGTGACCCAGAATCTCACAGCAAACATCCAAACCCAGCGAGACCCTGGGGGCCTCACCATTCCGTGAGCCCCACAGCAGCCCATCGAAGCCAGCTGGCTCTTGCACTGCATCAGGGCACTTTCATTCTTCCACCTGCCACGGACCCCATGGCTGGAAGCAGACTGCTTGACAGCATCTTGGGCCCAATGCTGTGGTTCTGTAGTCCACTGCACCATGCAGGGCTGCGCTGGGCATGCTGTGGTCCCCTTTGCTACCTCTTTCCCCTTCAGTCTGCCAATGGGAGGCTACAAGGAGACAAGAAGGCAGGGAAAAGGGGCTTCTGGCAACTTCCACTCAATGATGTTTCTTCAACCTGGCAGCAGAAGTCAGCCCTTCTTTTTAGCTTTTGTAAAATTCTACAACAGCCCCCTCATGCACTTCAGATAAACCAGCCAGATGGGGACCCTCTTCAGAAGTCCCGGTCCCAGCTCCCACCCCAGACAGCTGCTCTTCCAAACTCTGTTCCTGCCCTCAGCTGGCAACTGCATTTTGCGATTATCCTCTGCTTCAACGTGCACCCTTTCCAAGTATCCAATAGAGGTCTAGCCAATTCTCTAGATTAAATTCTCCCTGTTAACATAACTGCTGTGGTTTCTGTTTTCCCAAAACTGACTGACACTACCCCCTCTGAGCCCAGCAGACTACACAGGGAAGCTGTAATTTGCCATCTGTTTTTCATCCGCCAATGGAATAGGTGGCTGTCACTCTCCTAGTTATGCTGTGCGGAGGCCTCTCCAGCCCAATGAAAAAACCTGTGGTACTTTTGGTTAGTCTACGTAGCTTGAGTAGGGCAAAGTTATGGATTCCCTTCTGTCTTAGAAGTAGTGAGGGAGCTTTTTCTAGGTCCCTTGAGACCCCTGTAGGAAGAGGAGCAGTTCGTTGTCTGGGCTCAGATCTTCCAAGGCCTGTGCCCCTCCCCCACCATAATGCATTTCTCCAGGCCCCCAACTTCCACAGCTGCCTCCAAGCCTTCGTGCCACCTCCTCCCTTAGCCAGTCACCAGCAGATGGTCCCCTGGCATCCCACGATCTCTCAGGGTCCAGACAGAGTGAAGCAGAGATTCCAGAACACATAGTAGCCAGGCTTGAGCTTTTCCCAGCTGGCAACACCATCTTGAAGACTCAGAACTGGGAGAGAACTCAGGGATCAGCTGTCCCTCCTACTGATGAAGAAGCCACTGTACTGATGGAGACTGAGACCCCAGAGGGGCTGGACAACCCGTCCAAGGCTACACAGCTGTGAGAAGGAAGACGTGGCTAACGCCAGCTGCTGTGTCTCTGGGGAGCTCCAGTTCTTCCCACACACTGCCAAGATTACTCGGTCCTTGCCAAATGTGGACTGGTCGGCTGAGGTCAGCCTGCTTCCGTCCAGTATCCCTCTCTCTGAGACTTCCTGGGAAGCCAGCAGACTTCACTGCTAAGCCTTGTTTTCGCCCTGAGCTTCCTCTCAATTCTTAATTGCTCCTCGGCTCTTTCTTACACTTTATTGCCGGCCAGCTCCCCAGATCCTTTGCCTCTCCTGCCATTCCCAAAGCCTTTCTGCTCTTTGAAGGGGCTGGGACTCTCACTTTCCCATTACCAATGAAAGCTTAGCCATTAAATTTTGCTGGTGTTCTGTAAGTGGTGGCTTCACATGAAGTAGAGAGCCCCTAGAGTCTCGGAAGTCCCTGCTCCACCGCCATGAAGGCATTGGTTTCGCTGTTTTCAATAGAGCAGTTCTCTCAAATTGCAGCCTGGTGGGCACCATTCTTCTGAGGGTCCTTGAGAGGAAGATGCTGTAATATCCTTAAGATCTAGACACAGTGATGCGATTGGTCAGCCCACACGTCTTGAGCATTTTCTCCTGAGAGCTTGTCGGGGCAGAGGAAAGGAGAGATACCATTTCCCTCTGAGCAGTGAAAATTGAGGCTGTTCCTAGAAATTGCATGTAAAAGCTGAGTGAGGTGGTGTGTGCAGGTAATCCCAGCATCCTGGGAGGTGGAGCAGGTGGGCTGCGATTTAGATCCCAGCTTGGGGAACTTGGAGACTTGGCGAGACTCTGTCTCAAAATTAAAAATACATCAGGTGATACCTCAAGGCTGCCAGTGCCTTCAGTAGAGAAAAGAAGATGCAGAGGAGGGTCTTGAGTGTATTATGCAGCATGCGGTTCTGCAGTGAAACCCTGTGAGGCTGGACATCTGTCCTAGAACAGGCTGTGTGAGGCAGATTCTCAGCTCTCTTTGATTAGATCTTCTTGGTCAGGAATGTCTCCTGCAGGGTCATAGCACTTCTGGGCACAGACTGAGAGACCAGGAGGTCTCAGCACTCTGAGAACCTCTCTTGCCACCGAATGACTCCAGGGTGGCACTTGCCTTTATTGGCTTCTATACAAACATAATATCTGCAACATCTGCCCCACATAATCAGTTATTGAATGGCATCGGAAGGAGCATTGCTTTTATTTTGTGGGTCTGGTGATAAGGAAAATGTAATAAAATATGTAATTTAAGTACCTTTGCCTCTACTACTTCTGCAGGCTTATCTACCATCTAGTTCATCTATCTGCTATATAGCAACTCTAGAATTTTTATGCATCAGCCAATATGTGAAAGTGGCTTTTGTACCCAAAAGTCAAATGACCATTTGATATGTGCTCATCCCTTGTCCCCCCAGGAATGGCTCCTTCTGCCCAATAGCTGTGGTCCTGTTGAGTCCTGGTCTCATTTATTTGGGTCAGAGATGATTCCAAATTGGTCCCTTTAGGTTTCTCTTCCAAAAAATTGGAGTTGGGTCTGATAATATCTAATCCACATTCTGGTCTATTCTAGACTTAAAATATGCATCTTCTGAGTGGATGGAAGAATAAAGACATTGGCCTTAGAACCAAGAGACCCATAGGAGAGCAGAGGTCGGAGATGGTGGAAATCCTAGTGACCTTACAGTTTCCAGTTTGCAATCATGCCAAAAGGTGTTGCCCTTAGAGTCTGCAGTTCTGTAAAACATTTCCGAATCCTTGAAACACCTCCTTTCTTTCCATACAAGTCCACACCCATTTTCTGTGACTTGCACCCATCGAGTCTTAACAGATGGATGCAGAGAAGGAGTCATAATCCAAAGACTAGCAAGTGACAGGAGCATGGAAGCTCACACTGATACAAATATTAGGCATTTATTTTTGAACACTGACTACATCCCAGCTTCAAGATAAGTATTGCATATCCCCCAACTTTTAATATCCATACAGCTCTAAAAGGCAATTATTGTCATCTCATCTTACAAGGAAGGGAGCTGAGGCTCCAGAAAGAGATTAGCTTTCTCAACTTACATAATGAGGGGTAGAATTAAGTTTCAAACACAGAATCCATGAGCCTTGAAAACCGATCCTCTTTCAACAGTCCAACTCTACTTTCTGAGGCACTGTAAGGCTGAAGAGGAATCACAGCAGGCTGTTAATATTAAATGTAGCTGGTTTACAGAAAGAAAACTCCAGGAAAGCAGGGGCAGCTAAAAGCCTGAGGGTCCCCTAGGTAACGTTCCAGGCAGTCTGTCCAGTACCCTGGAGAGCTCCTGAGAAGGCACAGAGAAATGAATTTGCTCCTTGTGGACACAGGCTTACCTGGTAGCTGCTTCCCTGTCACGATTCTTGGGATGTCAAAGACTGCCCAGTGGCACACGCACGGAGAGCTCATCACTAGGACTGGAAGGGTCATCTCGGTTCATCTTTGTGCTCCCTCCTCTGGCTTGTGCCACTCAAGTGTTTCTCTACATAAGCTTTTGGGAAGTGATGCTGACTCAGGATAGATACTCCATAGTCAAAGATTTGAAAGTAGCTTAAACAATTTCTTTTGAGCCAGCCCGTCTTTTCATAGCTGAAGAGACTGGCAAATGTGATCTGTTAATCATGCCAAGCTTCCTTTGGCAATGTAAAAACCAAACTGGCTGCTTTGCATAATAAAAGGTTAAAATTATGAGCCATATAGGGAACAAATAAAGCTTGATCATTGAGGCTCAAAATCTATGACGGGACAACCTTGCACTTGCCTTTCACATTTGCTCCGTTGTCACACCTCTGCCCTCCACCACAGCTGTTTATTTTTAATCTACTTTCCCCAAAATAGATTTTAATAATTTTCTTGCAGCTTCCCCAGCAGCATCCTCGGCATCGACCAAGAGCAACAATATTTCCTTGACCATCTGCATTTGGGGTTTTCTTTGACACTGTAAATGGACCTTTTGCTCGGTATTTAAGTTGGATTTTTGTGGGAAACATTGCCCAGTGCAGACTTCCTTAGTAAGTTCTTCATGACTGCATCTGTGATGGTGTTAATGAAATCATTCTGAATATCAGTGGGCCCATAATGAGCCCCGAGGCAAAGGCCAGGGTTAGGGCCCAGACAGATTGAGTGCCCAGATGAAGAGGTCAAGTGTGGGGGAGGCTGTTTTTCTGGCTCCTAAAAGAAGATGAAAATGAATTTTAGAGCCCGAGGTCTGCCCTTGCTCTCTCAGTTTGGAGACATTTGATAGGGAGTGCCCAGGAGTTTAATGGTCTGTACCGTCTTGGGAGGAGAATGAGAGTCAGAATCTGTTTTCTCAGAGAAAGAGTAAATTTGTACTTTTCTTTCTGAGCTTAGGGAGAGACCCAGAAACAGGGTCACTATGCTTTTAGGATGCATTTGGCTTTGTTCCTCTCTGTACTGCCCTCCACAGCAGCCTCCTCTACATTTCACCCCGCCGAGGAGAGTGGGAGCCTGTCCTGGCTGATCAGAGCCTGGCCTGTCTCCCTCCTCTGCTGCTGGCCACTTGCTTGTCCTAGAGTGGGCAGAGGGGGCTTGGGTGGGGGCTATCTTAGGGCTCTGTCCGTTTTTGCCCCGAGGCTGTGGGTCACCATTGTCCATCAATTGCAGGCTGAGCTGACTATGCAGGGACTAGGAGGGGAGAATCAAAGGTCTCTATAGGACCATTTGGCACTGAGATGAAACACAGAGAGGCAGTGCCATCCATCTAGACCACCACGGTCCTCTGTGTGGACGGTCCACGGCCCACTGTGCAACCCAGAGGTCCCATTCATATCTTGTACCTTGCAAATCTGTAGCTAAATTATGACAGGTTTTCGGCTACCAGCTATCTTATGCTGACAAAGTCACTATATTAGGACATAATTTCAACAGTTTGGAGGAAGGTGTGTTGTGGGAAAGAAAACTCTTTTCTACTTTGCACAAAGGTCTGATGTCAGTTGTGGTGGCCTTCTATTTGAAAACCCTGTAAATTATGAGGGACTTTCTCTGCCTTATGCCTGAAGGAAATTTCATTCTACCATCTGTGCCAGGCACTGGGACTTTCATTGAGGGTGAAAAAAAGTAGAAGCCGTAGGAATGTTGTGACCAGCAGTGTAGCTGGGAGGTTCTATAAACAGTCACGTGACTGCTCAAACCTCAGCTCATCTTCTGCAGATGACAATGGCTAGAGAGCCCAGTGGCCTCACATACTGAGGGCATCAGAAGGCACAGGCATGAAAACAATGCTTATGTGTGTTGGAATCTGGAATTTGAAACTGTTTAAAAGCTCAGATCCTATGATATACACAAAGCTGGAGCAGAGGCCAGATTGCTCATCCACCCCTGCAAACAGCAGCTCCATTCCATCCTTCTAGACATTCCAGAACTGCTGTGATGACAGTCTGCTCCTGAAGGGCTACAGAGAAGCAATGCCCCTGCCTGGCCCCTCTGGCCCTTTCTTTAAGAAAACACAGGAAGGTGGTGCTGGTAGGGAGCAAGTAAGACCAGGGCCCCTGGACTGCTGCAGGGCCCTGGGCGGCCCAGGGATGGGATTTTACTCTGGGCAACAGATGATGTGGTCAGCAGCTGGCCAACCAGCCCCCAGAGAGGTCAGCAGGTGGCTGGGGCTGCGGCTTTGCCTCACCGTGGCTGCCTTCCTTCGTGAATGCTGCCCAGCTGCCCAGAGGAAGGGTGGGGATGGGTGGCCTCTGAGGGTCCTGCCGACTCAGGTAAGTGTGATTCTGGGTGGGTCACCTCCTACCCTGGCCTTCTGGTGCCTGGGAAGGGAATAGTCAGTGCTGTTTGTGTCTACCTCAGCTCTTTCCTTGGAGCCTAGTGCTCTCAGACTACCTCTAGGCAGCTTGGATGGAAAGAAATACCTTCCTTTCCCATCTGGGCACTGGATGTGTCCCAGCCTGCTCAGTGGCCCCAGCTTGCAGACAGCTGGTCTCCCAGCTGGAGGACCCAGAAGTGCCAGAGCAGCAGAAGCATTCATGCTACTGATTTCAGAGACCGGCTTGGAGGTTGTGTGTGTGCGTGTGTGTGTGCGTGTGTGTGTGTGTGTGCTTCCCTCCTCTGGAGAAGCTGTTCCCTGCAGCCAAACATCTAGCTCAGGAGAGTGCACTGTGGATAAAAATAGATTTTAGTCAGAGCAGCAGACATGGCAAGGAGGGACAAGTTCCTTTTCTTGAAAAATCAGCACAGACCTTGAGCTCCAGCTGGGGCTGTGGGCACTTCTCCCGGCCTCATCCCCCACCCAGCAGCAGAATGGCAGTCCTGGACCAGTGTTCTCACAAGCATCCCAACTCAAGGAACGATGACGGCTCCTCTGAAGAGGGTGTGCATCATCTAATCAAGAATTGTTTGTCAAGAGGCCGAGGATTTAGCTCAGTGGTTCCAGCACCTGTCTTGCAAGTGTAAGGTCCCGGGTTCATTCCCCAGTAACCACACACAGCAATGCTGGGTGTGGAGACTCGCACCCACCATCAACCAGAACCACATACCACAGTGCCAGGTGTGGTGGTTCATGCCTATAATTCCAGCACTTGGGAGGCAGAGGCAGGAGGATTGCTGTGTGTTCAAGGCTGAGCTCAGGGCCAGCCTGAACTTCAAACAAATGAGACCCTACCTCAAAAAAAAAAAAGAAAAAAGAAAAAAAAAGAATTGTTTGTCAAATGAAGATACCTGGCTAGGTAGAATAATATCCAAGTGTATCATTCTCAGGTTATCATAGTGATGATAGTAGGCTAACTGGTTCCTGGGTTGCTGGGTTCTGAGCAGACAGTAGGAACTGTTACATGCGTTATTTCACTTAATTCTCACAGAAAAATTTAAGAGTTATAATATCATGGTGAGTTTTAGCTGCTGTAACAAAATATTGCAGCCAGAGATGGATGGTGTCCACAACAGAAATCTATTTCCCACAGCTCCAGAGACTGGAAGTCTTAGACCAGAGTATTGTCACAGATAGTTCTTGTGAGGGCCTCTTCCAGGTCAGACTGCCAACACTTCATATGGGAGAGGGGGGAAAGGCTGGGGCTGGGGTGTCTGTGTTTGCTTTCTTGACCTCAAGATCCTCATAATCAGCTTCCAAAGTTCTCATCTCTTAATACCATTGCATGGGGGTTACCTCACAAATCTGTAGCTAAATTGTGACAGGTTCTCGGCTACCAGCTATCTTACGCTGACAAAGTCACTATATTAGAACAAATCAGTTTTAGAGAGACATAAACATTTAGTCCATTACATATTATTAGCTCTCTTTTCCAGGGAGGAAATCAAACCTCTAGGATAATAACTTGCTTGAAGCAACCCAGCTGGTCTATAGCCTTACCAGGATCCCAGCTCAGGTCTGTCCAACAAAGCCCAGGTGCTTAGCCTCAGGGGAGTGTAGGCAGTGGACCTACACATGGGGCCTGTAGGCAGGCAGCAGAGATAGGAAGTTGCCCTGCTGGGCACACCGGGGGGGGGGGTAGGGAGAGTGAGAGACAGGTGTTGGGACAGACAGAAGCTCAGTATGTGACATGGTCAATACAAGAAATAGCTGGGGCACAGGCAGGTCAGATGTGACTAGGGAGTTGGGGAAGCTGGAAACAGGTGCTTCCTGTTTGAGAGTCTGATGGGAGAGAAGGACAGGTGATCCAGTAAGCGAGGATTTGGCTCTAGAAAGGGGTGCCAATGAGAGGAGACCCCCATTCCCATGCAGCAGAATTCTTCTGAAGCCTTCAGAAGCTTCGACATGTTCAGAACCCCGATTTCCCATGAGCCTCTCTGGGGAGGGTCTTAGGAATTAATCTTGCACAAGCTCCTTGGATGACTCAGGTTCGGATGTTCTGGGGACTGACTGTACTATGGGAAACTGCAGTCCACACAAGTGGTTGGTGCAGGGCGGGCCCGGAACTTAGAGAAATCTAGCTGTGGGGTAAGTAGTCCACATCTTGTCTTGTCCACGACTGACACTCTGCAGAGCCTCCCACACCCTTGGAGTAAATTCCAGCTGCTCTCCTGGCTTTCAGTGACTGAGCTGTTGCTGCTCCTCTGGCCTCATCCCCTCCAGGCGCCTCGTCCTTACTACGCTCTACTCACGTCACTCTTCTTTCTTTCTTCTTTTAGTTCTCATATCTGTTTTCCTCCCACCCCCCAGCACTGGAGCTTTCAGGTCCCCAGAGCTTTGTCTTCCTCGAGGCAGGCTCTTCCTCCCTAGTCCTAAAGGGAGGGTCCTCTCTAGACAGGTGAGAGACGCTGAGATGGATGTCCTCACCCTGTCCCACAGTCACTGTGCATCTCCTCTCTTGTTGCTGCCTACACAGCTTTCTCCTGTGTCTGTGGTGTCTTGTTCCCCACTCACAGCCAGTGGGTCATCGGTTCCATGAGGCTGGGGGGAGCATGTCAGCCTTGACACTTCTATATCCCCACAATTTACCACTTTGTTGGCACCTGATTAGCATTTGAAGTGAGGTGGGGGCTATTTGAGGACATTCCTGGGCTCCCAAAATCCCTCTCTACAAATTTTCTGAAATGTTTTCTTTAATTTAGCCTTTAGACATGAGAAAGTAGAGGAGATTCCCATCACTTCTGGGGCCATGTTGTCTGGATCTGAGAGATCGGGGTGGGGGAGCGTGGATGCTCTCACTGCTGCTGAACAGCCTTTGTAACCCTTCCTCCAAGCTTTGCTTCAAATGCCACCTCCCCAGGAAGACCTACATAACTACTCCCTCCCCTCCTCTCCTTCCCTCCTTCCTTCTGTCTTTTCCTGTCTTCCCTGTTTTTTCTTCTTTCCTTATCACCTCATCTCTGGACTCTCTTCTCTTTGTGGAACTTTATCATCTTCCATTGAAGAGTTTTCCCTTCCATGGAAGGGTATGTGAACATCACCAACTCCAGGCTTATTGCATCACCAGTCACTCTCCCTAGAGGAGCCTCATTTGCGTCAGAGAGCACAGAAGTGTCCTACTGGCCCAGCCTGGGTCACATGCTCAGGCCTGGGAGTGGGAAGGGCATTGGTAAAGCCAGGACACAGTCCACTGTGATAAACCACATAACTACAGTGGGAGGAGTCAGAGAGGGATGTGGGAAAGGAGTGCTGGGAAGATGAATGTAATAGGATTTTACTAAGCTACCTTATAGTGGCTTCTATATTTAGAGTGTCTGCAAATTGTAAATGCCGTAAGACCTTTTGTATATGCTATTTCTGATTTCCTTAATAGCCAATCAAGATTGTATTGTTCTGCTCTTTTTAAAGATGAGAAAGCTAAGTTTACAGAGTTTAAATAACTTGCCTAAGCCACATAACCAGCAAGTCCAGGATTCAAACACTGGGTATTTGTCCCCAACATCCAAGCTTGTCCCATTGTACTATTACTCCTGGTGATACAGGTAATCTTTTACTAGATATAAACAGTAGATAATCTCGTAAATTCTCACCTGGGAATTTCATAAGTCAGGACATGCCTGGATAAGCTGCAATAACAAACAGTCCCTAAATCTCAGTGGCTGAAAACTACAAGGTTTCCTACTTACTCAGTGTGTATATCCGATATAAGCAAGATCACAGCAGCTCATCGGGCAGGGCTGATGGAATGGTCACATGTCAAACAGTGCCAGTTCCTCCAGAAGGAAAAGGAACTCTTGTGGGTGGGGGAGTCTAGAACTTTCTGCTCATAACTCTTTGGCTAGAAGTAGCCATGTGACCTCACCCTAGGTACAAGGTGGAAGTGGGAACAGAAAGTGCTTATTTACCATGGAGCTTCCAAAGAGGCCAGAAAAATACAGACAACAACATCACTGAGTCTCACCATCACACAGTATTAAATTCCTTTAAAAAACATATATGTAATCTGATGCAATAATTTTGTTTTGTATCTGTGTATTATTTAAAAATGTTTCATAAAGTTTATTTTACTCATTCTTTATATCCATAATGCACAGAGATGAATTTGAGCATTTTCCTTATTAAGTAAATGATAAATGTTGTCAAATTTTCTTTAATTATGCAAAAAGGTGATTTGTTGACAAATTATAATTTGATGCATGCTTCATTTGAGAACCAAATGTATTTTAAAATGCAGATTATAATTGTAAGTTTGAGCATAAAAACTGCTTTCAGGACCTCATATTTTGAATGACTGAAATTTTGTGCTTTGAAAAATCAACTCTTTTTAAATGTAAAGAATTTTTCCCCCATTGAATATTGAGATTAAAGGAAAAATTTCAACTGCTGTTTGCAAGCACTCCTCAAAAATACATTACAGGAATGGATCGTATTTTTCCTTAATAAACAAAAAACCTAAATTGGCTTTAATTGCTACTGTGCTTTCCTTTTTTTAGCATTGGTTTATGGAGTAGTAGGAAAATTTTTAGAATTATTTTATATTTAATGCTCCTCATTAACTTGATATTGTATTTCCATCTCAACGTTCCTTATGTTTCTTGTCTTAAGCCAATGGTCCGTACTGAGTGTAAATTAAACTGCGGATGACTAAACATAAAAGGAATTTAATACCCCGTGATGGTGAGACCCACCAGGATGGTTATCAGCTCTCGGCTGCGTGATGAGCCAGCGGGCTGGAGACTGAGTCACTGCCGGCCGATCTGATCTCCACTGAAGCTGGAGGGGCTCATGGCAGCCCACAGAGCACTCATGCCCTTCCCTTTGGAAAGTGACTGCTACTGATTTAGAAAAGAAACGGAAACATACTGCCATCGCCTTTAAGCTCAAGAATCTGTTGCTGTGTCCTCATGAGTCCTTAGGGATCACAGCATTACCCAGAACTTTCCCACCGGCGGAGGTGCCCAGGGACACACCCGGAACCCACCACTGTGGGTTCCACTGTCCCAGTTTCCAGTCCTATGTAGTTTTTTAAAGAGTAGGAAGAATTTATTGAGGAGAAGAAGATGGATTTTGTCTAAAAGAGACAGAAGGGTGATGGGAAAGCGGGTTGTTTGATCACCCTACTCCACTGAGCAAAGCCACAGGTGAGGTGGATATGAGGTGGGACAGAACTACAGTCAACTAGTAAGATTATAAGTATAGCTGCTTATGTACTATTGATCCACTCAATGAGGAAAACCACGGGGTGGGACAAAGCTCTGAACAGCCAATAAAATTACAAGTCTAGTCAGTTAGGTAATATTGATTAAATGGGATCAAATACAGCCTGATGTATTTTGTATAGACTTAGATGGCTGGAATATTGTTGATCATTATCAATATTGCTTGATATTTGGAGATAGCAAAGATGAAAAGCAGAGAAAGACCAAGCACCTCTTCCTGAATACATTCTTCTTCCTTTACCAGAGGGTCAGCAGTATTGCATGGCTCTGGATTATATCTGCATGGTCCAGGGACCGAGAGGGGTGGCAGAAAAGATTTGTCCAGACTACGTCTCAACAAACACCCAGTAACCGTTATATGAACTCCTAGGCTGTGCCCTCCCCTGCCATGAGGAGCCGAGATAATGAAGATAGAACAAGTTCAGAGAAGGGCAGCAGAAGCCATGCAGGAGACATGACTGATGGGAACAGAGTTTAATTGGTTTAGCCTAAAAAGGCCACTACGCTCTCTGGTGGACACGATAATGCTATAAATATCCACAAGGTGACAACAAGAGAGTGAAGATGAAATTCATCTCGCTGAGTTTGTGTGACTGCGAAGACCTGGTCGGAGGGAGCGCAGATTTGCTGCGGGTCCGAGCCCGTTTTAGGCAGTGAGGGGTTTTCTTCAGTCAGAAACCTCTGTCCCAATCAGCAAACATGCAGCTCTGCTCCCCGAAACAGCTGCAGCCGGGTATCTCGAGGTAGAGGGAAGGGTGGCTCTCCCTCAGGATCAGCCCAGCCCCGTGGACTGTGTTCTGAGGCCTCTCGCTTCCTGACATCTGTGCTGGGAGTGGCCAGGTCGAGGTAGAGGCCAGAGGGGAGCCCCACAGAATGACAGGGCAGCGGAAAGCAGTTTGAAGCATGGCTGGGAGGTGGAAAGGGATTTTGGCTGACAGTCCAGACAGTTCTGAGCTTCTTAAGTGCTGAGCTGTAGATGGCTGAAAATGGTAGACTTGGGAGTGGGAAATCGTGATGGGGCTGAGGGCCTTGTGTGCGTGTCGGAGCCTGTGTCTCTCACAAGTCGGCTCTCCAGGAGCACCGTGGAGTGCACAGGTGGGAGGGGTTAGGGAAAAAGCAGGGGGGGGGGCTGTGTCTTCTGGGCTTGGAGACCGCCTGCGGGAGCCAGGGGGTGCAGGTGAGTCTGAACCCAGAGTGTGGAGGTCTCAGCTCCAGTCTCAGCTCTCTCTAAATCTGCTGCGTGACGTTGGGTTGTTCAGCCTTCAGTTTCCTTGATAGAAATGCAAGGCAGGATAAGAACAAGGAGTGGAGTGGAGGGTACGCACGTGGCCTCTTGGATCAGAACTCTGGGATGTGAGAGCCAGCTCCGTTCCCTATGCCTGGGAAAACCAAGTGACTTTTCCATGCAATAGGGACAGCAACTTCACACTACAAATTCTAAGAGTTCTTAAAAGTAACCCATGTAAAGGGCTTCGCAGAGTGCCTGGGCGTTTAAGTACCAGATTTGATTTACTTTTATTAGGTAAATCACCGGGTTCCAAGATTCCTTTCAGCTTAGTGCAGGGATAGGGAGTTTCTATAGAAAGAGGAATGTGTCACATGGAGGAAATCAGGGCAGGGGACAGAGAAGACTCAGCTCTCCTTGTGGATGTCTAGTCTTACCCCTGTGTGCGTGGGTTCATTCATTCCCTCACTCACTCACTCACTCAATGGTAGCATCTATCCACACAGGACAGCACTGCTGAGGACTAAATCCCTCCCAGTGCTGCTTGGTCCCCACCCCTCACAGAGCTAGTGACTGAGTTGGAGAATAGGTGACCAAAAGCCAGAGGTCAGTGCTTTGACAGCAGGAGGGAAGGAGCAGGAGGTGCTGAGCAGGTCCCTCACCTGGTCTGGGCAGAGGCATTTCTCAAGGGTCTGAAGTGTAGGTGGGAAGTGAGAGAGAGGCACATCAGAACTGTAGAAGGAGCAGGCTGGAAAGAGAAGGCTGAAGACAAGTGTTCTAGAAGGATAGCAGCATCTGCAAGGCCCAGAGGCAAGACTGAGCCACATGCATTTGGGAGCCTTGGATCTTCAGCGAGTACAGGGAGGTGGACAGACCCCGCTGGCCATGCCAAGGTGTGTGAGTTTTATCCTGCAGGTGCTCAGAGCCAGTGAGGAGGGCTGGGCGGAAGGGTGCCAGGGTCAGACTGGTGACTTGGAGAGACCTCTTGACGTGCTTTAGGGAGTGGGAAGTCCAGGGCAGGGGGTTGTTGGAGTCATCAAAACAAGACAATCGGAGAGAGCAGGACAGAACCAAAAGATGTCTTAGGGGTGGAACCAGCTAGTGTTGTGACAGAGTAGATGTAGGAGAGGAGCCCAGGCTTCTAACCTGAGTGGCTAATGGTATTCGGGGAGGCAGAGAACTTGGGGGTGGGGACTGGGGCCAAGGACACTGTCACCAGCTCATGGAATTCATACAGGACTGTCTTTCACTTCGTTTTGTGTGAACATCACCATAAGTTTGCTATGAGCATGTCTCAAGGTGCCAAGAAGGACATGAGACAGCTGATTTCCTGAGCCTCACACAGGTAGGAAGGGGGTTAGCTGGGCGTGCCTCTGCTGCTTCAGTTCTCATCTTGGCATCTGTCCCTAAGGGTGGTGCTGATCTTCTCCTCCCTCCTTCCTCTCCTTCCCAACTTCTGCTCTTCCATTCCTTCTCGAAGGGCCTCTCAAAGCCGGCTGCTCTGAGTGCCAGCACACTGGTGAGGCTGTCATGGCCACCCATTCCCAGCCCTCTCCTGCCCTCTAATGGCCGCTCTGAACCAGCCTTTGTGATAATCAGTACAGCCTAGGAAGGGCCATTCCCTGGCAAAGGGGCCCTGGGCCTTTCTCTAGATGAGAGAGAGGAGGCTCAACTTCACTGGAGTTTGGAGAGCTCCTTTCCCAGCTGACCGCCTGTGGAGGACTTTGGGATGTTCTTTCCACCAGGGAACAAGGATGTCTTCACGAGTCCTGATTCGCAAACACAGCTCTGGGCTTCTTGGATATCAGACACTGAAGAATGGGTCCTTCCATGCTCTGGTTCCTTCTGTCTGTTTTCTCCTACTTTCCCTCCTCAAACTCTGTTTAACCTCACGCTCTCCTTCCTCATGCTCCATTTAGTCCTCTGGACCAGGCTGTTCCACATCTCAGCTCAGTTTGTCCCTGTCCTCGCAAGCCTGGTCCCCGCCCAAGCAATCTCCACTGTAGTGGACACATCCTTCTCCCACTCAGGAGATGCGTTAACCCTGGAATATGTCTTTAATGGGAAATCCACCCAACACCCACTCCATGCCCCCAGGGTGCCCCGGCATGTTGTCTTGGCTTGTAATCATCTCTGTGATCATCTCATTTGCTGCCACACACTTCTGTGACTCAGCAGTTGTGTGATTTGCCATCATACATACAGGGTGCTCAGACTGGCTGTGGGGCTACCCAAGAGGTGATATCCAACTGCTTCGGGACCGAAAAAACTCTGCTTTTACCTCTTTTGTGTCCTCACTGTCATCAGTACTGTAAGACAGTGAAGGCTTCAGGAGAGATTTGGGAAAAGATTCTGTGCTTTAAAACATGTATAAATCACAGTGGCAGATCCACCAACATGTGCATAACCAAATGAGTCATTTGTGCGTTGTCAACTTTCCTCCTTGTACATCATCTTTTCTGCATCTCCTTCACCTGCGTGGGGTCCTCTCTCCCTGTGTCTTGTCCCTTCCATTAGAAGAGGGCTCCTGAGTCAGGGGTTGAGTCCTCCTGAGTCAAAGCCTGACCAGGTGCGTTGTACATGTTGGTACTTATGGAACTGAAGGTGAAGGTTGTTCCACAGGGAAGCTGGGACCTGCCTAGGTTGGGTAGGCAAGTTCAAGTTCAGAATTTCTGGATACATCAGGGAATAGTAGAGCTTCTACAAGTGAATTTTTGGCAGGATGAAGCTACAGTCATGCCCTAGCCCAAGTTCTGGAGCCTTAGTGTGGTTGCTCCAGGAAGGGTGTATAATGAGCAGCAGGAGAAAATGGGCCGCTGCTGCTGTCCCACCGGGGCCTTTCCTGGGCCTCTTCCAGGCAGGTGGAGGCTCTTCACCCTCCATTGCTCCCATCTCAAATGTTCTACTCTTGGAGAGAACTCTTTCCAATGAAGCTTCTACTGGAGATGTATGCTAAGGCTCCCAGGAGGGCATGGCACCTAACATACAGCAAGGGCTTGGACTCAGCAGGCTCACGTGTGTATCCCATCTGTACCATCTCCAACCTGTGTGCCTCCAGGCAAATCACTTAGCTTCTCTGACTCATTGTTCTCTGCAGGATAACATGGAGATGCTGTACCTCCTTAATTATAAAGTGGAGAATGTGGACTAGTTTTTGAGGCTGCAAGAGGTCAGGGGTGACACAGAGGATCTGGTGCCAGGATTAATTTAGTATGTGCTTAACAGAGGCCACTTTGGAAGAAAGATGCTCAAGAGGTAGGGGCGCCAGTCTGGAAATCAGCAAAATCTCCACGAAGAAGCTGCTAGTTATGATACCCCTTGAAGAATGCCAGAATCAGGCAGGCATGATTGGAGGAGAAACTTCATTCTGCATGAACAACCTTACTTTACAGCCCCTGCCCTGCCAGAGGCTGTGAGTGCAGCCTGGCCCCTGGTCACTGGCCGCCAAGTTCTGGCCAAGGTCCACCCTGTCTAGGCTCTCAACCCTCGGGCACACCTCTCTGGGCTGTGCTCTTGGCTGCTCCTCCGTGGCCTCTGGTGAGACCACCTGGCTGGGAATGACACATGCTGTAGCCCTGGCTCCTCTGTATGCACACCTCCACACCTGCCTCCAGCCTTTCTGGCAGGAGAGGACCACTGCTAGGCCCCAAAAGGGGCAGGAGTGATGCAGAACTCAGAGGGGCTTTGGGACATGGCCGCACCCTCACTTGCTGATGCCCTGACTGGCATCAGGTAGGTGAGAGGCACAGGCCAGGCCACTCGCGCCTCATTAGTGCCACAGGGTCATAGTCCAGGATGCCTCACTTAGGTGTGGCTTTAAATTCCCACGAGCTCCTGTTCACCTTTGTCATTCCCACTGGGCAAGATGGGCAGGAAGAAAACGCGAGCCCAGGAGTCAGGAGACTCTGTGTCGGGCTCACTACCTGTGAACTTGGTGGAACTTGAGAGCCAATGCCTTTTCGGGCCTCAATCTGTTGTAAGAGCAGGGGATGGGCCTGGCGGGGCTCCGGGGTCTCCCTGCAGGGACAGATTACTCTTTTCCTAGGGGAGGGAGATTGAGGGCAGCTCTATTTCCTTCACTGTGGCTTCAGGAAACATATGAGCCACATCCAAATTTGTAAGTTACCATTAAACTGAGTACTTCTGAGAGCAGAAGGGAGTTTTTAAAAAATATACACATGTGGGAAGGACAAGTATAACCCAGGTGAACAGGAGCTTATGTTCCCCTGAACCCTAAATGTGGGTGACAACTTGGGGTCAGGTCAAGCCATAGCACCCACGGCTCCCTCCCAGCATCCCGTGAGGTTTGCTCTCAGGCGCAGGGACAGTGTGGTGTTGGTAACACTGAAGATCACACTGCTCCCCTGCCCATCTTGAGCTCCCTTGTTTTGCTGTAGGAACCACCTCAGAGAAATGAGCCTCTGTCCAAGGGAGGTCCTGTGACCCAGCAGCTGCCCGGGAATGTCACTAGGTCTCTTTCCAGAACTGACAGCATGGCGGCTCACTTCAAATGCACAATACTGCGTGGTTCATAAAGTCTTCATTTTGCTGCAGCTCATTTAGTCTGCTGTTCCCAAGAAGGAGGCCTCGGGGTTCCCCCTTCATAGGTGAGGAAACTGAGGCTCACAGACATCAGCTTCTTGCAAATCCAAGAGCTAGGAAGGGGCCAAGCTGGGACTCTTGCCTTGCCCCTCCACCCCTCAGCATCCTCTGTGTCTCTGGCTGGGAGCTGTGGGCTTCATGGCCCAAGTTAAATGCTCAGAGTAGGAAACGGAGTTTGGTGATGATGGTTATGAACTCCTTGCTAAAAGCTCAGTCTGAGTAGTAGGCACACCACGGTTTTTACTCCACATACACCAGAGAAGAGACCTCTGTAGTCACTAGCAATTTACTCCTGTGATTCTGAAGAGATGTATAATTCAATGTCACTGCAGCCAATGTCCATGAAGTCCTCCCCGGCATTTTTTATAACCATCATTAAAGGTTTACATTTTTGGCAGGGGAATGGAAAAGAAATGAGAATCAAAACATATCATGCACGGGTACGAATTCTCAATGAGGAATGTGACCATAATGTATTCCTACAATGTACTGGTAACTCCGTTTACTAAAATAAGGTTTACATTTTTGCCTTCTGCCATGTCCCTCTTTAGCCTTTTGAACTTGGCCACGTACCTGGCTCAGCTTTTAAGGATGTAACAAGAAACGAAATTACTGCTGAGTGAGGACCTGTCATGTGTCTGATACATCACGTCGGTTTTCACGCGGAACCCGCAATGGGAACCTCACAGTGCAGATAAGGAAACAGCCTGTTGCTTGCCGAGGTCACACACCGGGGATGGCGTCGCTGAGCCTGTGTGTGGCTGACTCCTTTCCTCTCACCTATGAAATGAAGGGCCACGGATGCTTCGGAGCAGTTCTCCCACACCAGGGACACCTGGGGCAGAAATTCAAGTCACATTTATCGGTAGAAAGTGTAGAAACTGTTTTTTAAAAATTCAGGAGACTTGAGAGTGTTAAAAATGCACCCATGAAAGGAATTCATTTCAACTCATCAAAAGTTCATTGCTGCCTGTTCAAAGCCTGGTGCCTCACTGGGTGCTCTGGGGGCAGGAATGACATGTCAGTGGTCCCTCCACGGACAGGAACTACGGCATTTCCAGCCTCAGTCTCCTGGCACAGGGATGGGAAAGCGAGTCCTCTAGTGATGTCGGCATGTGAGTCTGGGAAGCATGTTCTCGACCCTTGCTGGAGAAGAGAAGACACTGATTTACTTTTCCTCAGTCTGAAGTTTGCTGAACTTATTTGACAATGGCCCCCCAGTGCCCTCTTGTGCTGGGCGGAACATTAATTAACCCTGTCGAAACACACCGCTGAGCACGTGTGGCCGGGGGTCAGGTGGGCTCCAGAGGACAGTGAGCGTGTCCTCTCCTTTTAATAAACCCTCCTCTTCTGCTGTTGGGGCTCTTGGTATTTTTGCTTGTTTGGATTAAAAAAAACACGTATTTGCTTATGCCAGGGTTTGGCTGTGCCTACTTTCTTAAGAAGATGTCTTTCTAAATTGGGGGGTTACTCAAGCCTTTGAGTCTTTTGAGCTCAAAGGACCCCTCAGAAATGTCTGGGGCTCCTGCGGCTGATCCTGGCTTTCGTAACCAGCACAGTTTCAAGCAAAATGTTGACACAGGCTGAATTTTAATAGGAAGAACTCTTTGGAAAACAACAAGAGAGAGGCTTTTGGTCCCCAGGACCCTGCTTTCATCTCTCCTGACGTCACCCTGCCTGGGCATTGATTTGCAGAACAAAGAGGGTGGCCGCTGTTTACAGCAATAGGACATCCAAGCCTGTGACCTTGTCTCAGGTGACACACAGCCAGGGCTGTTTACCCTGCACAGCCTGAGCTAGGAAGTCACTTAGCTTGCCAGGGATGTGGTAAAGTTAAATGCCTTCTTGGGTGTGGTGACATTTTTCCTTGATTGGGAAATAGCCTGGCATGGTGACAAGGAGGACGCCGTCCCAAGTCTTGTGGGCTTGGATTTTTGAACAAGCTTTCTGAGTCCCAGACTCATCTGTGCAACAAGGATAATTCCTACCTTGGTCATTCTGAGGGGCCCTGGGCTCTGTCTTTCAGACTGGATTGTCAGGAGTAGGTAAGAATACTTTGCAAACTGTTGAGCACCATAAACATGGAAAAATTGTATCTGAACTTCACCCAGGGCCCATATGTGGCTGGTCTGCCCTAGAGGACTTTTTTGTATTACTTTAGTTAAGTCTCACAACACTAGCGGTAGGATGCTGCGATTCTTCCCACTTTACAGATGGAAAAACTGAAACTTAGGGAGATCAAGCAGCTTTTCTAAGGCTGTCAGTGATGGGACTGGAGTTTCCATCCTGGTGTGGCTTTGCGCAGAGCCCTAGACTTGGCTCCTGGATCTTTGCTAGGGAAGAAGTGTTCTCCGCTGGAAGGTGGGAGGAGACCTCTGGGCTCCAGGGGCTCCAGTTCTCTCTGGTGTCTCTTCTGTCAGTCAAGGAAGGAGGAGCAGCCATCTTACTCTGTCTAAATCTCCTCTCTGAAGAAAATGTCTGTCCTTTTCTCTCCACGTGGGAAGGGGAGAAGGAAGAGGAGAGCAGCAGGGTAAAGGGGCTGCTGCTATGCTGCTGTGACATTAGGACTGACGGTGACATTTACTGAGCCTGGCATCTCATCTGTCCTCACAACAGTTATGAGGATGGGACAATCAAACATCTCCCATTTCACAGATGGAATTACGCGGTATTGATAAAAAAATATGAAAATTTATACAAGTACAAGGCTTCAGAGCTGAGAGTGAAACCCAGGATGCCTGGCCCCAGAACCTGTCTCTTCACCTCATCCTGATTTTTCAAGTCCCCAGAAGGGCCAAAGGGGAGGACCTGGCCTTGTTCGCAGGCCAGGCCTGGAGAGGAAGCGGGAGGCCCTTTACATCGGTGCTGTACAGACCCCCATGCCCTAAGGGGTCTCAGCACTGCTTTTACAGACAAAGGACCCTGGGCTTAGAGGGTATAAAGGGCCTTGTTCCGGCTGCCCTGTCAGGAGGCACTCCAGGCCTGGAGTGACAGGCCTGAGCCCGTTTTGTCCCTCTGCTCTCTGAGGGTCTGGGTTTTGGAACAATCCAGGCGCACTGTGCCCGTGGTGGGTAAGGTGTCTGTGAGACCTGGACTCAGCTACACCTACCTGAGCAAGGGTAAGAGGAGGGGACGTGGGTTAACGGGGTGAGCAGGTCACCTGTCTCGTGCCTTGCTTCTGAGTCTCTGGACTTCGGTTTCCTTTTCTGTTTGGCCTCCAGATGTTTTCCTATTTGGCATCCATGTCCCAGTCTTTTCTCAGAATCACACGCTCCTCACTGATGTGTCAGCTGCACAAAGGGCGTCGGGCCCAAGACTTCCCAGAAGAAGTGAGGGACCAGCTCTGGGCATGGCTGGCAGAGCCCGCTGGGATGAGCAGACAGAGGGGGGTGTGGCCCTGGCTGAGGCTGGGGAAGGGGAGAAAAGCTTTCATTCACTGACTTGTTCTTGCCAGCACAGTTTACCAAACACCTGCTCTGTGCCAGGCGTTATGGCAGATGACATTTAAGACAGAAGCTCTGAAGCTTTTCAGGCTGAATTTTAATTCTGGTTCACTGGGCAAGTCTCTTAGCCCTCCAAGTATTAGCGACCCTGGAAATGAAGCCAGTGGGCAGCCTGGCCCGTGGCTCCCTGAGCTGTGACGAGGACTGGGGAGGTTACGTGTGTTATGTACTCAGAACAGTGCGTGATCCTTTGTACCAGCTGGACAAATGGTGGCCATTAGTGCTATTATTATCTCTGTCCTTGGGAGCTCACTGTCTGTGAGACACAGACATTAAAGAAGCAGATTATTTCCTAATGACTCGGGCCAGGAAGTAATGCTGAGTTACCTTGAGTAACACGGTCAGAATTGTCACCTCCCTGCTGTGTGTGAAATGCACGGGGATCAGTTCGGTGCTTCCTTCTGGAGCTGGGATCCAGGTGCAAAGTCTCCTTTCGACTGGGCCCGTGGGGGCCAGGCCCCGGGGCAGGAGTCCTTGCCCCTGTGGTCCTTGGTCCTGTTCAGTTCCATCTTCGGAAAGGAAAGAAAACTGCTGGGGTTGGAAGGCACAGCGGAGACTCCTGTGCAATTCTGCACTGCAGATGAGAGACAATGAGACGGAAAATCCAAATGGCCCAAACGAATATAGAAGAGTGAGAAGTTCAGCGGTGTTATGACAAGCCACATGTAAAATGATCATCCCCTGGCAGGTGATAAGCATTGTGTAAGCTACTAAGCAGAAAGGGATTAGTGGGGTGAAGTTGGGGACCTTCACTCCCTGGCTTAGTGCAGCCCCCTCCGGGACAGCTGCACAGTCCTGTGGGGGAGGTCATCATCTGAGAGATCTCTGCAGTGGAACTTTCTTCCAGTATCGCCTTCCTTTTGTATTCACAGTCCTCGAGACAGTGTTTCCCCAGGGACAGAGGGATCTAGACTTGCCAGTGGCCCCAGAAAGTCTCAAGTCTGTGGGCCTTTTGTTCTTTGATCCTAGTTGAAGAAAATAAACAATTTTAATTTTGTCTTCAGCACTGCCAACTTCCTGCCCAAAAGATCTTTCCCAAGAGTTACCTTTGAAAAGGTTTTTAAAATCAAATCACTGTCTGTGTGGAAAACCCTTCTGAGAGGAGAGCTGTGGTGGTTTGAAGATGAGGTGGGACCAAAGCTAAACGTGACTTTGAGATCTCTCCCTGGAAAAATCATTCCCTGTGATGCTATGATGGATTCCTGAAACAGCCTAGACCTCATTACAATGCTGAGCCAGGACCACAGGTGAGAGTTGGAGCTCAGAGCCGGGACACATGAGTGCAGTGTCACAATCCAGGTGCTGAGATTTCTCCATGGGCTATCTTGTCCTGCTGGCTGACATGGATTGAGTAGTTTTGTCCGTAGCTTAACCCCAGATCCTGTGAATGTAACCTTATTTCAAAAGGGTCTTTACAGATGTGACCAGATGAGGTAGGTCATCTTAGACTTCTGGGTGGCTCAGGTCCTTATAGGAGACAGCAGGGAAAGTGGCCACGTGAGACAGAAGTAGAGCTTGGAATGAGGCAACCATGTGGGGACACCGGAAGCTGGGAGGGGAGAGGAAGTTCCCTCCCACTTTGGAGGAGCATAATGGGACTGACACCTGGATTTCTACCGAATGGTGGTGATTTTGGACTTCTGGCTTCCAGAACTATGAGAGAATAAATTTCTGCTGTTTAAAAAATCCCAAGTTTGGGCTGGAAATTTAGCTCAGTGATTCTGGTATTTGCCTGGCAATGGTGAGGTTCCGAGTTTGATGCCTGGTACCACACATCAGTGCTGGGTGTGGTGACTCACTCCTGTAGTCCCAACACTCGGGAGGCAGAGGCAGGAGGACTGCTGTGAGTTCGAGGCTAGGCTGGGCTACACACTGAGTTCAGAGCCAGCCTGAACTACAAAGTGAGACCCTATCCCCAAAAACTGAAAAACAAAACAAAACAAAAAAGCAAATAAATTCATGCTAATTAGTTATCACCATCCTCGGAAACAAATGTTGTGAAGATAGAACTAAGTGGAAAAAAATATAAGCTAAATAGTTAAACCATGAGGACCATTGCTCCTGAATAGGCAGGACCTTTAGGGGAAGTGCGGCCAGCCTGCGCTATGGTGGGGGAGGAGGAGAACAGAGGTCAGGAGCCTCTTGGACTCGTCCTTGGGCTGTGCAGGCTCAGGCTAGGGCTCAGCTCATCCTGGTGGCCTTCCCTTTGATTCCTGCTTCCATCTTTCTCGTGATCCCTGCTGGTCCTCACAGTCACAAGGACAAGTTTGCCAAGGTGACTTAAGGACATCTAAGAACGTGAGGTCAGAGTGCTATCATATCAACTGCAGCCAAGCCATCCTGGGATCTAGGACTTCAGCCACTGTCCTAGAAGCCACAGGGCTTCAAGACAGCACTGGTGACTCTACAAGAGGTACCTGAGCCCCTAGGGCACTTCTGACTCCGGGACCCCATGTCTGGGGTGCTGAAAGGGGCTCTCTGAACACTCAAAGTCTGAATTTCTATAGCTGCTTAGTCATTTGATCCATAATTCTTTCCTAAAACTCTAATACACACTGATCAGTCTTGGGAGAAAAAGCATGAATGAGGAAGCAGCAAACACATGCTAAAGAGAAATTTCATATACAGCTAATCTCAGCTTGACATTATTTTCTTTTCTAGGATATGTGTGTTTGTGGTTGTGATATTATATTGCATACACTAACATAGTAATATTTTCTCCTTGTAAAATTGTTCCTGGCTCATATAATGGGATTAAATATATCAGCGTTTCATGGTGTTCCGCAAAAAGCCCTGTAACTTCCAGGTGCTTAGCCACATGGACAAGTTTGAGAACCACTGATCTATACTAAAGGGTAAAATCATTGAACGCATAAGTAAGCAGAATGTTTGAAAGAAGCCATTTGTCATGAATTCTTCAGTAATCTAGGTGGTAGTAACTACACACACACAGGAAAGTAGATAAATGTATTACCTGAATTTTTAAAAAACTATTTGATTACACTTCCTATCTAATAGAGTTGACATGAAATGCTCTGGAGGGCTCTTTCGGTCTTTGGAGCCAGACCAGGAAATCACTCTCATTACATCATGAATGAAACACAGACACATTATTACATGGCTGTGCTTCGATCTGTCCACTCCAGCTTGTCCATAAACAGGTGCCATATGTATGAAAGCCACATCACAGATGTAGGCTCAAGGACCTAGAGATCACGTGCTCTACTTTTCAGTCAGCTGACTTGGGAAAACTTAAGAAGGGAATACCTAGAGCTGAGATACTGGGTCTCTGTTAGGGTCTGTATTTTAAATGCCCCTTGAAAGTTCATGTGTTGAAATTTTGATCCTCAGCTGGTGGCAGTATTGAAAATTGGTGGAAATGATAGGAGGTGGGGCCTGGTTGGAAGCAGTAGGTCAACGAGTGATGTGCCCTTGAAGGGTATCTTGGGACATCGGGTCACTCCCTGTTCCCTGTCTACTATCAGGTGAGTTATTTTGTTCTCCCAAAAGTTTCTACCATGATGTTTTGCTTCACCATAGTCCTAGAAACATTGAACCAAGTTATCATGGACTGTAACTTCTGCAAACATGAGCTGAAAAAAAAAAAATCCTTCCTCTTTTTAAGCTGGTTTAAAGTGGTAGTTTGTTACAGCGATAGAAAGCTAACATACTCCCTGACCTGAACTGCATCCTACAGAGCGGTCATGTGGATCCCAGAAGGGGATCTAGGGTCCCTGCAAACTGTCCTCTGCAGTTATTTACAGGAAACATTCTGCCAAGGCCAAGAAGCCTGGACACTGACCTCCTGCCAGACAGCCCTGTTCTGATGGCGAACTCAGCGAGGCACTTGCCACATCTGGCGTGCACATGCTTCTTGGCCACCAGACATCTCCAAACGGGGGACAGTTTAGAGAAATTTGGAGAAGATCAATAGGACAATGCTTTGGGTTATGAAGACAGAGAAATAAAGTCATTAGATAGTAATTAAAATGGAACTCTTTTAATAATGACTTAGTACCAAGAGATGAGCATCAGAGGGGAAAAAAATAGTTAAGAAAAAACAATGGCATATTTAGAAAACAAGAGATACAACTTTAGAAAGAATGACTTCAAATTGACCGGACATGCTTCTTTGTAAAACTGAGTAGATGAGCAGGAAGCATAGACAGAGAACTGAGCTAGACAGGGGGTGGGTGGGGGGTCGATAATGGATTTAGCAGAATCCTTCTTCGATGGATGCAGAATGGCTCTTACAGAAAAAGATGTTTGGGAGTGGCTTGTCTAACCAGCAGCAGTGTGTCCAGTCTTCATCTTGTATCACTTTCTGGGTGCTGGGAAAACAGCTGTTCAGAAGAGAGGTGTTGTTTTGCCTTTCGAGGAATGAGCTCTTCAGTGGGGAATCCAGGAAGGAGGTGGTCAGTAGGCTGTCAGGTGATATGGGCTGGGGCTGTGATGGGAAACCCTAGGATTTGACAGATGACATGCAGGGCCCCTCCCCCTAACCAGGGAAGCTGTGGGCAGAGGGGTCCCTATGGAGGAACTCCGGCTCTCTCAGCCCTGGGCAGTGGTTCCCACATGGGGACACACCATCCTCCCTGAGTTCCCTTCCCTGCCCCACCACCCCCAGCACAAATGGTTTTGAAAGCATTTTAATGACTGGTCCTATTCATCATGAAGCTGCTGCTGCTCCAGAAACTCAGACAACGGGCCACATCATGGAGTCAACCCTTTTATAAATATTTGATCTTCTAAAACAGTATGCCTGTAAATATTATTTGCTGCCCTGGAAAGCTTCAAGCTCATAGCTTTAATTTCCCACATTAGGAGCCTAATGAAGAGGATTTCAGAGCACAACCTCTGGGGACAAGGCTTACTGGCAGGCTCCATGCTAGGCCCAGGGAGGAGGGGAAATGCGAATTAGATGGTGTCAGCTTGGAGAGAGAAAATGTTAAGTGGGAAAAGTCCATGTGGGCACTTAAGGAGAAATACTGTCTTGGGAGTTCCTTAAGGCCAGAGTGGGGACTCTGCCCGTTATGAGACTGCCCATCCAGGTGAGGGGCGGGAGTCTAGAATCAGCTCTGCTTTAGAATTTAGTGGCTGGCCTCAGCTCCAAACAAAATCCTCACCAGCCAAACACAATACAGTCATCCTCAGCTCTACCTTTCAGCTGAGTGCATGGGAGGAACGGGGCTCTGGCCATGGGCTCTGGTAGGCCTCATGCTTAGGAAAGGCTGACTGTGAGTGCTGCTTGGCTCTCCCAAGGGGCATGTGGGCTCCAGCATGGCTGACGATGCTGCTGCTGCCAATGGTTGCTACTTCTGCCCTCAGGTTTGAACCTTTGACAGGGCCAGTCCAGCTCCATTCTGACTTCTCTGGTATAAGTCCCCAGGCCCCAGCACATGCCTGTGGTTGCCCGGCACAGCCATCTTGTCTTCCCTAGTACAGTGATGTCCGCCACGCCTCCCCCACCACCTTTTGGCCTGCTGCTAAGGCCATCTCCATGGAGCCTTCTGGTTGCTCAGGCGACCTGTTACATCTCCTTCAGGCTCTCCAGGGCTCTGGCCCATGCAGGAACATGTCAGCTTCCCCCTCCTTTCTCCCTGGTCAGCAAGAATCATGCCTCACTCCTTTCTCCTTTCAAGGCCAGTAGAGTGCTGAGTGTGTGGTGCTCACTGTTGAAGAAGTAAATGTATCACAGAGAAATTCACTCTCTTGAAAGTCTTTGTACCTGATGTGCCATTTATTCTACCAAAGTCCCTAAGAGTCTTGTGATACTTGGGAGGTGCATGGAAGGTAAATGAATTGTCTGGAGCACTCAGTAGGGGAGGAGCACTCAGCAGGGGTGGAGCACTCAGGAGGGGAGGAGTACTAGGAGGGAAGGAGCACTTAGCAGGGGAGGAGCACTCAGCAGGGGAGGAGCACTCAGGAGGGGAGGAGCACTCAGCAGGGGTGGAGCACTCAGGAGGGGAGGAGCATCAGCAGAGGAGGAGCACTCAGGAGGGGAGGAGTACTAGGAGGGAAGGAGCACTTAGCAGGGGAGGAGCACTCAGCAGAGGAGGAATACTCAGGAGGGAGGGACACTCAGCAGGGGAGGAGCACTCAGCAGGGGAGGAGCATTCAGGAGGGGAGGAGTGCTCAGGAGGGGAGGAGCACTCAACAGGGGAGGAGTATTCAGGAGGAGAGGAGCACTCAGCAGGGGAGGAGCATTCAGGAGGGAAGGAGCACTCAGGAGGGGAGGAGCAATTGGCAAGGGAGGATTACTCGGCAGGGAAGGAGCACTCAATAGGGGTCCCAGTTTTGTCCCAAGTCACTCTAGGACAGATCTGTAGTTGATGACATCTGTTGGGCTCTTTGCATTCTCAAGGGGCCGATCAGGCTGTCATGTCCTTGCCAGAGCCAGCAGGGGAGGAGCATTCAGGAGAAGAGGAGCACTCAACAGGGGAGGAGCATGAGAGCACCTGAGGCTCACTGACATGCGGGGCTCAGGGCAGCCCTAAGGGATTACAGAACATTTTCTGTTCTGAGTTGTTAGAGCTGTTTCAAAGCATCTGCTTCTGACTGGCTGGGCAACATGTTGAGGGCTCCTGTAGGAACATCAGCCATGGAACTTCTGCAGTTGGGGTTAGTGGGGTGAAGTTTAGGAGTGAGGGAGGGTTGCTTCCTGGAGCTATAATCCATCAAGAAGCTCACTGGATCCTCTATCTGAGCAGTCAGACTTCCTGAGACATTCTTTTGAGTGCTTAGTGTTCCATGTATGAAAGAGGAAACTGAGGTACAGAGACTCTGGGTCACCCATCCAAGGTCACACAGCTAGTCAGTGGCAGAGCTTGGCAAGGAACTTGAGCTCTTAATGATGGCATATTTCCACAGGTCTTTGACACAGAGATCATACCAGGGCCTAAAAGAAATCTAGCCCCCAGAAAGGCTGGTGCTGATGATTTAAAGGACCTGGTCACACTTAATCTTCCTGCTGGGCTCCCTCATTTTAGAAAATGTTCAGATTTAAGAGCTCATAAAACTGAGCTATAACATACCCTGCCAAGAGCTCTGCATGGGGCTCCATCCTAGGCTGCCCCCACCAGGAGTCCCAGTTTTGTCCCAAGTCACTCTAGGACAGATCTGTAGTTGATGACATCTGCTGGGCTTTTTGCATTCTCCAGGGACCGATCAGGCTGTCATGTCCTTGCCAGAGCCAGAATGACAAGGTAACGGGTACCATGATGGATGGGATTTGCACAGCATTCATGATTCCAGCCCTGGCAGCAGTGATGCTGGGCGTCGCAGTGCACTCTGGTCACAGAAGCAAAAGAGCGCTGACGAGCATCTGCACAGAGATCATCTTCCTGTTGCCACAGCCAGACATGGACACGACTCTGGCTCCCACTAGCAGCCCTCCTCTGAGTCTGTTTCCATGGTAGCACTCTTCTAGTGGGGCTCCTTCTAGAGTTAAGAACTCATGTCCCCAACCATACACCTTCCCGGCCACGCCCCCACACCCGGCACTGTCTGAGCCCATAGCAGATGTCCAGTGTGTGTGTGTTGGGTGAAAGGAAGGATCAAGACAAAGAGAGTTGCCAAGGAGGAAGGAAGAGAAGGAAGAAAGGCAGAGAAAGAGGAGGAAGGCAAGGACAGTGTGTATTCGTCATTAAAACAATTCTGTGTGGGGCCGGAGAGTTAGCTCAGTGGTTCCGGCGCCTGTCTTGCAAGCGCAAGGGCCCGGGTTCGATTCCCCGGTAACCACATAACAATACTGGGTGTGGAGACCCCACACCCAGCCGCAACCAGTACCACATACCACAGTGCCGGGCGTGGTGGCTCACGCCTGTAATCCTAGCACTCGGGAGGCAGAGGCAGGAGGATTGGGATGTGAGTTTGAGGCTGAGCTCAGGGCCAGCCTGAACCACAAAAGGGAGACCCTGTCTCAAAAAACCTAAAAAAAAAAAAAAACAATTCTGTGTCTTCATTTGCTGAACCCATCCCTTTTCCAATGTGGCATTTCAGATCCTTGCATGAAGAAGAAGAGGGTCTTCCCCTTATCACTTAAGTCTCAGCTGCATTTGTCACTTGCTCTGACTGATAGGGTGCAGTGAAAGTGACAGTGCATCCATTTGAGCCAAGACCTCGTGACAACCTCTTGGAATCCTTGCTGTTTCTCCTGGAAGCCTGCTGAGCTGCCACATCAACAAGCAGGATCTGGCTGATGGTGATGAGAGTGATACGGCCCTGAGCTCCGCCCTCGAAGCCTGCGGCCAGCCGTGCGAATGCGTGTGAGGGGCCTCAGTCTGCTTGACAGATGCAAGAAAGAGCCCGGCTCATTTCAGATCAGCCACACCTGGTCTGATCTGCCCAGGTGAACCAGGTCTCATGACAGGTTGCTGCTGTTATGCTCGCTGCTTTTAAACAATTTCGCTGTGGAGGAAGAGTTTCCCACTGGTCCGCTAACTGCTTTAGGGTGGAAGCCCCAGGAAGCTATGCTTCCAGCCCAATAGTCCCAAATCCTAGTCTTTAGAGATTTCTTCCTTGTCATTTTCTGTTCTATGCCTTTATCTCCTGTCACACCCAAGCGGAGACTCGCATCCCAAGTTTGGATAGTTTTTCTTCTAAATTGATATTCAAGATATTGTGAAAATCTTTCTATTATGTTCAGCCAACACTTGTAAAGCACCTTCTGTGTAAAATGAAAATGGAGAAATAGAGAAAAATAACATGGCTTTTGCCTTTCACATGCTTAGTGACAATAGCAAGGTTCACAGTAATTGGCCTCTGCATAGTACTTGACAGTATTTAAAGAGCATTTAAATGTATCCTACATTGGAACTTATGATGTAGGGGTGACGTAGCAGTACACATCTATATTCAACTGTATAGAACAGGCGCTGGTAAAAGGTCTCTGTAACAAGAGCATTAAGTGCTGGAGTGGCAGAGACCATTCCTTTTTAACCCATTTTCCTGTCTACAGGAAATAGGCTAAACTGAGTGCCACAAGGAAAAAATGTGAAGTTCCACCTTTAGTTGAAAAAATCAGTTAGTGAGCGTAGATGAAGGGAGTCCCTGAGATGGAAGATCTGAGACCAGTGCAGCTTCAGGTTACAGGATGAGCACTCCTGGGGATAAGTGCCTGGTTGGTCACATGTCTAAGCAAAGACCTTCCCAGCCTGGCTGCACATTTTAGGGGCAGATTAAGAGGCCAGAGAGTGGTCAGAAGGAAACATGAGGATGGACAAGAATTGGGCAATGGTCTGGATCATTTAAGAAATGTTTAACCCAAGGAAGAGGAGGTCAAGGAGAGATAGAAGGTGACCTCTGCTGTTTGAAAAGCCTGCTGTCTTGAAAGAAAGCTAGACATTCCCTTTCTTGGCAAGAAAAAAAAGAAAGAAAGAAAGAAAGAAAGAAAAAATCAGGAATGGACAGGGTGAGAGTAGAAAGAGATCACTTTTGGTTTAATTCACTAAGTGACTTTCTAGTACCTGAGCCCCTGACACAGCAGGCTTTTCATCCAGGAAGAGTCCCAGGCTGGATCTAGTATTTCTATCTGTATTATTCATCTTCCTATTGTTAGGACAAAATACCTGACTATACAACCTAAAGGAGGAGAGATGTACGTTTTGGTTCATAGTTTCAGGGGTTTCAGTTCATGGTAAGGTGGAACCAAGACAGAAATGTTACGTTGGAGCAAAGCTTCTCGCCTCATATCAGCCAGGAAGCAGAAAGAGAAGAGGAAGAATCCAGAAAGATCTACCGGTCAGAGGCATGCCCTAGGGATCCACATCCTCCAACTGGGTCCACCTGCTAACAGCCCACTCCACACTAAGGAAGTCATCAGTGCACTGATCCATCGATGCCATTAGCACCCTCAGCACATGAGTCTTGAGGGATACTTGAGAGTGAGACTGTAATAGCCCATGGCTTTGCTGAGTAGGAGCAGGGATGCACAGTGACGTCTCAGGTTTCTTCTGCCTCTGACTTTCTGGGAAGAGCTCCACAAAGCGGTTTATGAGCTCCCAGGTCCTGCCACATTCTTTTAAGAAGACAGCTGAAACAAAGGTTAGCTGTAAGAACAGTTCCTTCCAATGTTAAACTCTGATGGCAGCTAAAAAATACTTAGATATAGTCTGTGCCAGTAAGATGCATGTTCACCTTTTTATAAAGACTTAGAGAAAGGTTTTATCTGTATAAAGGTCCACAGGTCTATGTAATACAAACGTCACTCACAATTATATACTTCTATGGCATCTATAGAAATGTGAAGTATAATTTATCATTCTTCTCTGAAGGGGTAGGCACTTCTTGACTGACTTGTTTGCCCCAATTAAAGAATAGAAGGGGTTTGTCTTAGTTACCTTCCTCCTTGCTGGAAGACAATGTCTAATACCCACAAGTTAAAGGAGGAGATGTTTATTTTGTGTCACATTTCAGAACTTTCTGTCTTTATGTGGTTGGCCAGCTCCAAGGCAGGATAACATGGCAAAGGGGCAGGGCACAGGAGAAGCTGCTCGCGGCATGGTGCACAGCAAGGAGCGAGAGGAAGTGTCCAGGAAAAACTGGGGAGGGAGATCAACCTTTCCAGGCCATACCCCTGCGATCTGCCTACTGCACCATGCTCCACCTCCTAATAGCAAGCCAGCTAGAAGCTCCAATGATGCAGTTATCTTCCAAAAGCCCTGCCTGTGAGCACGTGAGGCTCTTCTGAGACATCTAGATACAGACCATGATAAGTAGGAAGCCACTGTGTTAACCAGAGAAGCAGGGAGAACAGCAAGGGAACTCGAAGGGAGCACTAACCCAGGGGAAGCCAGAACATCAGGCCTGCAGCTCAGAGACGCATCCGCCCAGGTGGAAGACGAGGTGGGCGCTGCTCTGGGACAGTGATATTGTTGATGATAAAATTTTTCATAGTTGACATTTACTGAGTCTCTTACTGGATGCCAGGGGCCACGTGCAACATATTATCTTCTTTTAAATTCACAGCAGTCCAGTGCTGTAGGTATTCTTGTTCTCCATTTTATAGGAGGGTGATTATGAAGCAGCAGAACACTTCATAATATGTGGGCAGCTCAAGTATTGCGGCTCAGAGCTCAGTGAGTCCAAGGGAAGGGAGGACACACTCAGGAGTTCTGGAGGGAAAGGTTGCAGTTTTCTTTTAGACAGCAAATCAGCCTGGGATCTTAAAGAGGTGAGTTCTCAGCTGCATTGAAGCAGAGCTTTTATACCCTTTTTACAGAATATTCTTGAAGTTAAGGTGAGTTACACTTAGTATCATTTCATTGGTTAGGCTCAGCAATTCTATTGGTTACAAGCTTACAAGTCTTATTGGCTAGTATAACATTCAGACCACGAGCTCCACTGCTTAGAACCGTGCACAGACTTCCGCCTATAACAATCCCCTTTAACAACAGAAGAATTTCTAAACTCAGGCCACTGGAGTCTTCTGAGGCTCCAAACTGCAACCTTAACAAAAGCTGCAGGGCTGTCTGCTGTGAATGTAGGGAAGTTTGCAAAGTTAAACAGCATGGGTGGGGTGGGAGGGAGGTGTCTAGTTCAGGGTCTTCCAAGAAGCAAGCTAGGCAGAGCTTTATGTGAGTGGGAGGTTTTACAAATTCGTCTTTTTCTTTCAATGAAAGCACAGAGAAGTAAGTAACTCATCCAAGGTCACACAGCCACAAGGAAGTAGCTGGGATTTCACTAGAGCCTACATCATCTGGCACCAGCCTGCACTTTTAGCCTCTTCCCAGTCACATCTTGTCTGTCTCTGCAGTGCCCATGAAAGACCATCTGTCTGGCTTTTAGTCATCACAGTCTCACGAGGACGATGGCATCAAGAAACACTTCAAGAGCACCAAGTGATCCCACAACCTCAATATATTGATTCCTCCTCTGGAATGAGACAGGAGAGAAAGATGAGTTCTGCCTGGTGGCATAAATTAGCTCTGTGCCCTTGGGTTTTGTGTCACCGTGCTGTCTCTTTGCTGTTCAGGTAGCTGGCCTGCTTGCAGCAGAACTGTTGCTTAGGAGCAATTCACGACTGGCACATGGCAAGTGCTGGGGCGACAGCTTCCACGCTGAGCCTAAACAAATGGCGGAACAGAGCAGAGGGCAATGCAATTTACAAGGAATCTTAGCAACCAGGCAACGGGCAATAAACCAGAAAATCGCCGAGGAAACTCAGTGGAGCATGAGCTAAACGAACTGCAGGATTTGTGAACCAATTTACACCCATCAGAGGAGGGGTGAGAAAGGCATGCAGGACTCTGAAACCATGGACGGGGGACTGTGAAGCTGTCACCTCCAGCAGACTCATCCAAGGGCAGCAAGGACACATAGTCCTTGCTGTACACTTGACAATGGACTCTGGGCCATTATTGAGTGGACGTTGGGCCCCCCCTTTGAGAAGGACCCAGGATATGTCACTGCTGTGGAGGGATGGATGTCGAGTCTGGGGTGAAGGCGTGAATAGACTGAACCTTTTATTTTTTATTTTTTTTTTGCTCCCAGGGACTCAGTAAACTATAAACAAGTGTTATCGACCAGCACTGGGGCCCACCTTTGGTTTCCTTCCCTGAAAGCAAATCCTATCCAAAGTGAGCACCGTTGCTCACAAGAAGCGCTTTGCAGGAGGTGGAAAGATGCCAGCGTGGGTGTGGAAAACAAGCAGAGATGAAGGGAATCTTTTCTGCGGGATGATATAGCTATGTCTGCTCTGAAACACAGTCCCCTCTTGGGAGCCCCTGGGAAAGACAAATTCTCCCCTCCTTGGGACTTGCTGAGAGGAGAAGCCCAGACAAGAACAGATTTTTGTGACATAGACATCCACCTGGTTAAGCAAGAGCTCCTCAAAGGCTATGAAGGTAAATGTGTCATTTTCAATCACACAACATCCAGAGTGTGTCTGGTCGAGATACTCTGGTGCATTCGTGTCTCAGTTGAGTGAATTAACACCCTAATAGTAATACATAAGCAAAGGATACATGACGCTATCCAAACATTTTAATAAGGAGCCTGTGTCGGGCAGCTCAGCATCACTACCTGACACAGTTAGCTTATAAAGAGAAAGAGTTTTTTCTGGTTCCCAGGTTTAAAGGTTTCAGTCTCTGAGCAGGTAGACCAATGTTTGGGACAGAAAACCACTCCTCTCACAACCAGGGACCAAAAGAGGAAGAGAAAAGGGCTGAGGTCCCGCTGGCCCCTATATGGGTCACTCCCAGAGACTTAAGGACTTCCCAGTGGGCTTCCCTACCTTCTAAAGCTTCAATCATCTCATAGCTGCTCCACCAAATCTTTAAAACTCTGGCCTGTGGGGGGCATTTAGCATCAGCCTACAGCAGAGACCAATGTCCTGCCCCATGAGCAAAAGAAGCAGGAAGCAAGATACCATATTAAAAAGAAATGGGCTTCAGTTTCTCCATCTGTAAAATGAGGGAATTGGAACCAAAGTTCCCTAGGGCCACATCCAACTATGCCTTACAGAACTTTGGTGATTCTCAGCAGTAGTGGGGGACAGGGGGGCTCAGGCTTTACCCTAGAGAAGCATCGTGGTCTAGATCTGCCAGAGCCACACGAAGATCCTTCCAGAAACTTCTGGAAAGTTGGTCTGATTATTCCATTGCTCTTTTGTCTCTGAGTTCTCCAGCTCCCCCAGTCACAGAATAGCCCTATAAGGATACACTACTGCTCAGTATGTTACAGACTGGTTCCTACAAATATTGCCACAATTTCTGTCTAAGAAGCCACCTGGGGGGGCAGTGGGAGGGAATAATGACAGAGATGGCCACTGGTAGGAAATCAGGGTTTAGCTTTCTGTCCCTGCACATCGGGATGGGGAGAGAGTCCAGCCATGACTGGAATCACTCTGCCAAACAGAATGATTTCTATGCTTGAGCTACACTGAAGGGTAGCACCCTACTATGGACTCTGGAATTAGAGATGATCTGATTTCATTTCTCCGTGAGGCTGTGAGCTCGGGTAGATCTTATAAGTGGTTCAGGTATCAGCCTCCTTGCATGTACAGCAAAGATCACAGTGCCCACACAGTTCCAGAGAGCACCTCATACATTCATAGGAACTTAATGTGAGGCTCAGCAAGTTGTTAGCATATGTTCAGCAAATGTTGGTTATGTTTAGTATCAAGAACCTACATTCTAGGCACTAAGGAGGTACATATTCTACATGCCTGCTATTCTAAAGCTGCAGGTCCAGGAGTCTACCCTGAACTAGGACCCTTGAGATGGTCATAGAAGTAAAGTCTACTTTCTAGGTGAGCTAGAAGTAAGCTGGAGGGTCTGGAGAATCAAGGACAGAAGGAGAGAGAAAAGAGTTAGAACCAGATCTTCCAGGAAGGATGTCACAGAGGGCATCAGTCAGCTTCTGCTGTGTAAGAAATCTCCCAACACCTCAGTGGCATACAGCTGGGTGTTGACTTCATTCGTGAATCTGAGTCCCCTGGCCCATTGTGCTTGGGCTGGCCTCAGGGAGAAGGAGCTGAAGGCCCCTGGGAGGAGTTGTGCTCATGGCTTTGGAAGAAACCAAGCAGTAGAGCAAGTGGAAGCTCACCAGTTCGCTTTAGGCTTTAGGTTGTGGCTGGTACATTGTTACTTCTGGCTCATGCTGTTGACCAAAGCAAGTCACACTTCAAGGCGGAGAACTGGAAAGTCAGGACTGGTGAAGAACTGTGGCCTTTAATTTGATCTGTCACTCAATGAATGGATCCTAGGCAGTGGGGGTGATCTAAGAGGCAGAGATGTTCCCGAAGAGACAAACATCAAGCTGGGGAAATGTACACATTGTGTCTGGTGAGGAGGGGTCTGGGGTGGGGGGCTAGGAGTACCCATAATGACCCTTCACCTCTCTGCAGGTCCTGGCTCTCACTTTGGCAAAGAATGGAGAATTGGGGCTCTTGGTAAGAAATGGGGGAGTCAACACTGATACAGTACAATGAAAAAGCTTATTTAAAGTGTGATAAGTGCCAAAGAAGGAGAAAAGCTATCTTAGCAACAGAGTGAGCCGCAAGATAGGGAGCATCCTTCTTGGGATGCCCCTGGTGAGCATGAGATGTGTTTATACAGGGACAAACTGTTTTTGTTGATTGGTGTGGGCTAGGACAACCAGGGTCTGAACCTTCGTTTCTGGAAAGGGGACAAGGTCAGCTGGGGATTTCTCACATACACAGTAATTTGAACAACATTTTCATAAGGATGCTGTAAGGTACATTTTTCAAGCACCTGGAGTATGCTGCAGGGATCTTGCCGTCATCAGCCACAGATAAGCATGCGAGGATTTTACAGTGCTAGTCACTCGTGTTTTCTCCCGGGTTTTTTTTATGACCCTCTAATCTGTCCCTAAGGAGCAGGGAGGTCCACGGTGAGGGTGAAGAAGGAAGGAAATGGCGAGTGGCCGACTGTTTCAAGAGAAAAGCAATGAGTCCATTCCTATGGGTCCTGGAGCACTGAAAAGAAGGCCCATCAGCCAAGACCTCTTTGTTCAGCCTCACCCATTAGTGGCCAGCACAAAAACAAAGTGAGTGTGTTCTCACAAGGAAATAGCCCACTCTTATAAAAGAAAAGGATGCATTTTATCAGAGAGACTTCCCAGGACTTCATTTAGAAGGGTAATGACCAGATGACACCAATATAAGACGACTCATCCCTAAGAAAGCTCCTCCCCTCCCTGTCAATTCTAATGTGTCTAAGTGCATCTTATAATGAATGGTTCTTTGGGTGCAAATACCAGAAAGGAGTCCAGGGTGAATAAAAGCAATTATTAATTAGTAAGGCATTGGTATGTGCTACCCAGCTTGACTAGTGTGACTCTAAAAAAGATGACCTGGGGGTCAAGATGATGATTTATTTTGTTTATGACTTGTATCCCCATTAACTTCCAGACAGATTAAAGATGACTGACAATTAAAAAGATAGGCTCCAGGATAGCAAGATTAAAGATAAAATATCCGAAGTTATGTGGATGAAGGGAGAAAACGATTAAACCAGAAACTTAGCAGAAGATAGTTACTGCAATTGCACATTAAATTGAGCTAAAGCGAAAGGCAAAATGTGATGAGTTATTGGACAAAAGAAAGTATAGCCATTTGTCAGAAGAGCCAAACTTTTCACTGGCACTCCATATGAGTTCAAATTTATCATAAGAATCTCAGCAGAAGGGACAGCGAGGCACATAACAGACATTCTCTTCAAGATTTTGCAGAAGATGCAGAAACATGCTTTAGACAGTCGTTTATTATATCGACCCTGGGTAAGAGCTGAGGACTTCGGGATGAACCTGCTAGATTTAATACAGCCCCAGCTAATGGCTTATAGATTGTGTTAGCAGGTGACACTGTTAGAAGTGGTTAGGAGCCCAGCACGGGAGCCAGTGGTCAAAGCCTTAGGTGAGGTGCCTGGCTTTTCCTCTGCCAGACATCACAGGGCTGAGGACTGTCCCTGGTCTGTAGGGACAGATTAGAGGGTCATAATACAACCCAGGAGAAAAAATGAGTGATTAGTACTGTAAAACCCTGGTGTGCTTATCTGTGGCTGATGACTGCAAGATCCCTGCACCATATACCATACACTTCTGTTCGTGTACTGAGACAGTTTTCTGGCCTTGAACTTGCAATCCTTGTGCCTCAGTTTCCTGAGTAGTTAGGATGTCGGGGGCACAGCGATGATAGTCTTGATAGTCTCTTCTTGACCCTAAGTAGATGGGAATAAGACTTTCAGGACTATGGACAACTCATTCCAATTTCAGCTTTCTCACAGCTTCTAAACCTAACCCTATCTTTCAGAACTGTGTATTTAACTCACACATCATTAATTTCATCGTGGGGTAAAGAAGATAAGGGCAGAACATGGCAGCTATAATCCACTGAGTGGAAGGCTTATTACTTCATTGATAAAATGTCTCTGGCAATAAAACTGGCGATTTTAAGCAAAAGCATTTAAAATGTTCACTTGGAACTTGTCCTAAGGAAGCAGTCATGGATATAGGTGAAGACTGACTGGTAGAACATTGATCACAACATTATCTATATGGTAAAATGTGGTAACAGCTTAAAGAGCCACCACTGGTGATTTAGTGAAATAAACTGTGGTCCTATGGACAACAATACAACCATCAAAAAGGACAATGTGGAAGGCTTCTTAGTGCACGGGGTCGTGCTTCATGGTCCTTTCTGAAATGAAAGATGTAAGTTGAAAAAGTTCACACACATGACCTTCTATTTGGAAAAAGAGACGGTATATATGTCAGTAAGATTATGATTTCCTTTCTCCCCTCATTCCCATTTTTTGGCTTGTCTATATGTACTAAAATTTCTATTATGACTATGAATTTCTTTGGTAATAAGAAAAAAAAGTTTCTTCCCCCAAAGCAACGAGTGTGATTTCATAGCCTGTCTTCTGAAAGAATACCCTTAGTGTTAGGGGATCTTTCAGAGTGCTTCTGGAACAGGCTGGCCCTGTTGGAGCTGGATAGAATTATTGACCTGGAAGCCATTTATCTCCACTGTCCTCTCCTCTCTGTCCCTCTGTGATTGTGAGGCAATTTGTGTGGAAGACAGAAGCTCCTGAGGTCCATTCTTCTCCCCTTCCCTGCAGTGTCAACAGAACAAGGATGAAGGATGAGCTGTGAGATGATAGTGGGGCTTAATCTGAGCAGTGGCTTACGGGGGATGCACCTTACAGGATGTGAGAATGATGGGCCTCAAGAACACAGGTGATGCCGGCCTGACATCCCTTGGCTTGTAAAAGATGACACATCCTTCTCTGGATAAACCAGCTTCCATGAAGCAAAAGCCCAAAGCTGTGCCCTCTTGTCTGGTGTGTGTGCTCCCTGAGATTTATTTGGCTTTTTCCTGTTAAGTCCAATCCCCTGAAAATTTATCTCAGTCCAATTTGTTACTGTGTTGCTCCTCTTTGCAGACAGGCTAAGACACACAGACATTTTTCCTCTTGTTTTCTCTGGCCTATAAGGCACAGAAGTGAAAGGCCATGTCTTGAAGGGAGAAGAACAAATTTGGGATGTCACCAATGTGGCCTGGACTTTGTACTGTGAGATTAAAGGATCTCTGGTTGAAATAAAGACAGCTTAAAAAAAAAAGCCTGGCTGAAGGAAAGAAATTACAGACTGCAGGGATCTTGGCCCTGGAGAAGAGGCTCAAGGGAAGCTGGTGAAGTGTCTCACTGTTTGTTAGGCTAGTCCTTTTCTTCTGAGGCAGGGTCTCATTTATAGTTCAGGCTGGCCCTGAGCTCACTCTGTAGCCCAGGAGAGCTTCAAACTCACAGCAATCTTCCTGCCTCTATCTCCCAAAGTGCTGGGATTATAGGTGTGAGCCACTATGCCTGTGGTTTGTGGTACTGACTGCTGGTGAGCGTGAGTCTCCATGCCTGGCTTTGTTGTACATGGTTACTGGGGATCGATCCTGGGTCCTTGTGCTTGCAAGACAGGTGCTGGAACCACTGAGCTAAATCCCCAGTCCCTAGGATGGTTCTTAAAACAAGGCCCAGGGTGCGGACGGAACTTAAGACTTCCCCATGTATTTGACAAAGATAAGGGGACAAATATAGATTGAGGTCTCCTAAATGTAGGTTGCTTTGCTTACAAGGTCTCACTAAGCCTCACAGAACCATAGGAGCTAACTTAAGACTGTCCACAACCCATAATTTAAGGCCTGAAGTTCAGAGGGGTAGAATAATTAGCCCAAAGTCCCACAGTGAGAAGCTGTAGGAAACTAAATTTGAACTCAGGACAGTCTGATTTCCAAAATGAGTTCTCTATGTTCTACCATACTTATCTTCATTAGTGTCAATATTTACTATTTATAAATTATGAAAATGATTAAGAGTGCTTTTGCCTTGGCAGTGATCAAACTGTTTGCCAGAGGCACTTAATTTTAAAATTTTAAATGCTTTCTATTTTTAGCATGACTAGTTGTTCGCTTTTGGACTGTAAGCAGAGGGTTACTTCGAGTGTCTTACGAGGCAAACCAGTTTCTTATTTGTTCTCGTGAGTGATCATGAAATTTATTTTACTTGGCTTTGGTGTTCTGCAGAGGTCAGCAAAAGAGAAGGGGAGCACGTGGTTTCTGTGGAAGGGACTTAGAGGCTGTGCTGCAGAGGGAAGAAGCAAACCCTAGCCAGGGCAGGTGGGTGCCAATTTCAGGAAGTGGTTGTTTTACAAACAAACTTTAATAATCTAGGTTAAAGTACTTTGAAATTTACAGGAATGTTGCAAGAAGAATTCAAAGCACTCCCATTATCCCTTTACCCTAAAGGGCAGCACTTTGCCTCCTTGGCTTCATTACCTTCCTTTTATGCACATCTATCAATTATCATCTCTCCTTTCTGAACACGTGAGAACAAGCTACAGGTCTCATACCCCATCCTTAAGTACTTCAGTGTGTACTTCCCTAAGGCAAGGATAATTTTTTGCACAACAACTATAAATCAGCAAACGACACAACTCCAGTATGACCAGATGATTCACAGAATGTTGGGAACCACGGACAACTTACTGAATTTAAGACGTACTGACTGGGATTTACTTACTTGAACTTGAGGATGTCTTCCCTGCTCTGTGGGGTCATCTACTGGGATTATTGCAGCTGACATCTGCCTCACCCTGTGAGATCTCAAACTACAAGGATTACAGCGCTAAAATTATTGGCCTGGGGACTTACTGGGACTTAACTGAGTTTGAGGCTGTCTGCCCTACCCTATGTAATCTTCAACTACAGGGATTATTGTGGGACTGCCCTGTTTTATGCACGCGAGGATTATGGGTTGAAGGCTTGGTATCAAATAAAGGTGCAGGCGTGCTTGGATTATGGGTTCTTCTGCTCCCACTTGTGCTGCTTTGGTATTTGGCCTTTGGCTGCCACTGCTCAGAGTAGCAAGAGTCAAACCCAGGCTCAGCCTTTTTTCTCAAGGTTCTGACTTTGTTGTTTGTTGGTTATTAATCCTTCAACTGTGGGGCTATTGGAGGATTGGAGTTTGCCATGTGGGTTCTGGCTGAGTCCTCATTCCCGGACTACCACAACAGAACTTATTCAAAGTTGTCATCTGCCCCATTAATCTTTCTTTTATTCAAGATGTAGTGCTGGATCACAAGTGGTCTTTTGTTGTCATTTTATCTATTTCCTTTCTCACTCTCCCTATCATTCTTGACTTCAACAGGTCTCTCATTGAGTTAGTCCAGTGTTTCCTCAGGCCATGCTTCTGACAAGAAAACCACAGAAATGAACCTGGCTCTTCTCAGAATCTCTGGATTCTCATCAGGGGAATGTGGGGTTGACCTTGCCATCCTTAGCAACATGAACCTTGATAATCTGTCTGATCAAAGTGTCTGCCAGACTTCTCTACTGTAACCTTATCATTTCTTCCTTGGTGACTGACAAGAGATAGTCCAGGGCTATGTCCATATTATGCTCTTCTCATTCTTAAGAGTTCCTTGATACATTTATCTACAACCCCTATAACAGTTACCCAATAGCAGTAATTGATTTCCATCATTTCTTTTACCTTTTTTTGTTGTTGATATTTTATGGTGAAGAAGTAGGTCTATCTACTTGCGTACCTACCTATTCATATCATTTGGATAGTGGCTTGTAATCCACTAATCTCATGCACCAGCAAGTCCATTCAAGCTTGTTTCTGGGTACTTTTGATGGGTCTACATTATCCTTTGGCATAAAGAAGGTCAAAAAGTTTTCTAGAACAAGATGTTTTTGCCTGTTTGGTATTTTTCCTGCCTGTGGAATCAGTCAAGAAGCTCTGGCTCCACTAGTGGAAGGTGATGTTCAGAAACCAAGCACATGGTTCCTTTCTCCTGGGTATGTATGATTGCTTTCTCTGCCATCTGAGCAGATAGAGCTGGAATCCCAGGTGTGTGTATGCACACACACACACACACACACACACAATGTACATATATAAACACATACATCTGTCATTATCTGTTCATTTGCCCACAAGCTCATATGAACACTTCCAATTCCCATTTGCCATCTCTGAATTCCACCTTTTGCTTCTCCATCAGTGAGAACCCTGACTCCAATTAGTCCTAATTTATTTATTTCTCTTCTCAGTTTCCTTTTGTAAACAATGTCCTGACAATGCCAGCTGCCTCTGAGGTCGGGGCACTGCTCCCCATCTTGGCTCACTGCAGCTTCTTGCATCCTGGACACTTGCCGCTCTTTAGACTTGCTGTCCCTTAGCCCCCTTGACCCCTTATTACTGTCACCTTCAAAAGATCTAAGGAGAGGGAGAAGAGAAAGAAGAGAAATTTGAGGACTTGATCTATTTCCTTTTGTAAATATGTCTTATATTTTGTATGCTATTTTTGTTTGTTTATTATGGTGCTGGGGATTAAAGCCAGAACCTCAAATAAGCTCAGTGATTTGGCCTCTTTCTTCAGGGTCTTTCTGTGGTGTTTTCTATCGGAGTTAACACAGTCTGCAGCCACCTTTCCGGGGAACCAGCCTCATTCACAGGTGATGCTGAAAGGGAAATCTTATCTTTATTCCAAAGGGCTCCTTTCCTACCTACTCTTGCAGGTTACTTCAAAGGCACAGTCATGGCATTGATTAACCAGCAACTACAGCAGCCTTTCCTGTCAAGGGGTCCAGTTAAGCAAAGCACAGACTGTGGGCGGTGAAGTTCTGGGCGATATCATGTAGAGCTTGGTTTTTCAGCATACCAGCAGGGCCCATGTGCAAAGAGAACTGAGGTTCAGAGTACAGAATAGATCCAGCTTTTGTGAGACCTGGAGCTTGTACAATTTGGGGATCCTCCTTAACAAAAAGAATAGGAATGTGTCTTAATTTCTTGTTGCTATAACTGATCACTACAGGTTGGGTCATTTTTTTAAAATAAAGTTTTATTCAACACATGCTTTTGAAGGCTGAGAGGTCACAGGGCCATACCAGGTGAAAGTGCTTGTGCTGGTGAGTGTATAGAGTGTCTCATGGTGAAAGCCTTAGCCAAACCCAAACCCAAACCCTGGACTTTCTAGCTGACTCACTTTCAAGATAACTCATTAACACATTAATCTATCAGCTCATCAATGACCTCAGCATGCCCTGTTTATCCCTTAAAAGTCTTACTTCTTCTCATCTCTCAGTACCTCACAGTGGTCATTAAATTTCAACATGAATTTTGCTGGGGACTCTCATGTGATAACAATGAATATCCAAGCCTGTAGCTCTCGGATGGCCCCTGCTTTTCTCATAACTGCCTTATTTAAATTAGTTCAGGTGGCTGCCTGATTCTTCTTGCACCAAGTCAGCAACGCTAAGCATAAGGCACCGATGATGAACAAATACTAGTTGTTTTTTCCTTCTCTGAATTCTAAAGACAAACTCAGTTTAATGTTTTGGCCCTGAAAAATGTCCTTCTTAACCAGACCACTGACTTATCCAATGTGGTCTGGCATTTTTCTGACAGTAAATAAAGAAGAATCAGAAGTTATAGTTTTGGCATTGCTATCTCAGATTTTTGTCTGGTTTGCACAGAGGCTTCTAAATTAAGTGTCTGGGTGTCCTTCAGCATTGCTGGTGATTCAAGACTTCTAGTTCCAAAGAACTGTAGAGTTAGAAACAGAAAAATTTTGTATACCCACCAGTGGCTGATATTTTTGGGTGTGAAAATTAACCCTTTCTGTAGGAGGTGGTGAACGCGTGCTGAACAATGGGGTGCTTGCTAGGGAGTTAGTGAAGTTGCCAGCAGAGGAAGGTGTACTGCGGTGGGGTCTCTGCCTACCCCACTCCTTGCCAAGGGGGTGGAAGAGCAGAGCGGTCACCTCTGCCCACACGCCTCTTCCTCTGTCTCCACTTGACAGTACAAGAGTAGCTGGTGATCTGGAGATCTTTTATGAAGGATATTACAAACTTAATTATCATTTTGCCACCTCTGAAGAAAATGAAAGTACAGTCTTTAAAGTCAAAAAGAAGGAAAGAGAGTGAGGAGGAGGAAGAAGGAAAGGAAAGCAAAAAGATAAGAAAAAAAAGGAGAGAAAAGAGACGTGCTATAGTAGCAGAGAACAGTTTGGTCAGTTTCTAGATTACCTCTAACTGTGTGTTCACTGAATATAAGTATGTTGATTGACTTTCCTAAGCATTGGGTCCCTCTTCTGTAAAATGAGTACAAATCACACTTCTAAAGCTCATCATCAACCCAACCACAGAAAATGGCGTGTATAAAGTATCAGGCTCTGTTTGCTTAATCTTCACAACTGAGCTATGTATTATTTTTTTTTTTAGGTTCTATTTTCATTCCATTCTACAGATGAGGAAATTGAGGTGCAGAGATATTAGATGATTTGTCTTCTGCTCTCTAACTAATTCATTATTAATTTCATCAGATCTGAAGAAAGTGAAGGTGTAGTCTTTTGAATTCAGAAGCACCTTTTCCATGGTCACAGTGCTAGTGTGTTTAAGGATACATTTTTAGTTCCAAAAGGAGAATCTGTAGTAGGTTCTTTTCCCACTTACCCAGTAAAGCAGGGAGTTGTAGAAGATGTGGAGGTGTCTGGGGTGAGGGTGACCCTACCTGTGGTCCAGTAAGAGAGGAAGAAAAGCCTCCTGTTCCTCCTCGGGTGGGACCAACGCACGGAGGAGATATGGGGCAAGGCCTGTAAGATTCTGCACCTTCTCCTCTGGGGGGTCAGGAGTGGACTTTCTGTCCAGGGTCTCTGATGTTAGCCTCAGCTGTGCCAAGCTTGCCCCTCTGACTATCCCGGAGGAGCCCCAGGGGTTCCTCTCAAGAGCAGCTGGGCTCCCACCATCCTGGAGAGTGTGCAGCTGGTGGCCAAATGCACTGTTATTTTCAAGCACAGCGGTGAATCCTAAACTGAAATTCTTCCATTATAATTAAATGACATTAGCCAGCTTCTAATTTAAAGTCTACAGGCTTTGACTAATTTTTAGAACAATCTCGTGACCTCTTAACAGGAAAATAAAGTAAATCTTATAAAATGTATTGGTTAGGGGATGTCCAGACCCTCACGATGATATTTGCAGAAGGGTCCTCCCAACTTAGTCAGTTGACGGTGTAGTAGTAAGGCCAGAAATAAACACTCACCTCTTTGGATTTAAGGGCATGGACTGTGAAGACATTTTGAAGCTGGTCCCAGTCCAGCTCCACCATCTGCTCACCAAGGGAATGTGAGAAGACTGCTGGTTCCCCTTCCTCCTGGGGCGTCGGTGAGGAGTAAATGAGATAATGAGCATGCGCGCGCAGGCTGAGCGAGGCTGGTGGACACTACAGACAAGCTGTGATTACAGCCCAGTTTTCTTGCTCCAGTCGGGAGACGTCTTTCCTATCTAGTCCTTCCACCGCACCTTCCCTACCCATTCTTGCTTTGTTGAGACCCCCCTGGCACACAACGCATGCACACGTCAAAGTGTACAATTGGATGAACTTTGACAAGTATTCACATCCGTGACACCGTCCTCACAAGCAAGATAATGAACAGATAGATCTGTTACCCTAAAAAATTTCTTTGTTCCCTTTTATATTCCATCCCTACTGACCCCTTTTCGTTCCCACAAATCACTGATCAGTTTCCCATCTCTCCAGCTTAGCTCTGGTCTTCCAGAAGTTTTATAAATGGAATCATCACAGGCATTGGGTTCTGGTCTGGCTTCTTTGGTTCAGCATAATTATTTTGAGATTAATCAGTCCTTTTGATTATTGATCTTGCCTTTTAAAAATATACCCTTTTCTTGTACCTTGTGGACAAGGTGATTTCCAAGTGAGAAATGCAGTTTGGTGGTGCTTCTCAAGGGTCTTACTTAGGTGGGGGTTTTTTGGCTCTGAGCTCCTGGCTGGCTGGGATTCTGATGCATACATTTTGAGCACCATGTCCTAGTAATGTGCAACCTGGTCCTAAAGCAACAGGACTTACCAGGAAGCACACCAAGATCTTGCAGCAGCTTTTCCACACTTCATGTGCCCATCTTTTAGAGAGTCAGAGATCTGAGGTGTGGTTAGGTTGACATCAAACCATTAATCTTGAAAAGTCAGCTGGGCCATGGACAAAGGAAAAGAAAAGGAACTCAGTACTGATGGTAAGAGTCACCTTCCACAGAAGAGAGCTGGTCTGGTGGACTAGAAATACTGGTAGGACATTCTCTGGCCCTCATGGGAATGCAGTACAGGCTGAGCAGCCTTAGACCCAAAACCCAAATACAAAGTACTTCCAAATATGAAGATTTTTGAGCACTTAATGTGACATAAGGGGAAAATTCTACAGTTGACTTTGTACAATGTGCCTAAACTTGTAGGCACAAGGTGAGTATCCATAATGCAAAGATTCTTTGCAGCCAAAATGTAGATGAACTAAAATGGCTGTGTCTATAAGGTATCTGTAGAACATAAACTTCATGTCAAGATTTGAGCCCAGGCCTGGGATTTAGCTCAGTGGTTCTGGCATCTATCTGGCAATCACAAGATCCCAAGTTCGATCCCTAGGATCCACATACCACACCACCACGTGTGGTGGCTCACGTCTGTAATCCAATACTCGGTAGGCAGAGGCAGGAGAATTGCTGCGAGTTCGAGGCTAGCCTGGGATACATAGTGAGTTCAGGGCCAGTCTAAACTGCAAAGGGAGACCCTGTCTCAAAAAAACTAAAAAAAAATTTGAGCCCATCCTTAAAATATCCCATTATGTATACGCAAAGAGTCCCAAATCTGAAAAACTCTGAAACACTCTGGTTTCAAGAATCTTTGCATTATGGATACTCACCTTGTGCCTACAAGTTTAGTGAATACATGTGGAAATGAGCCTGCTCCCTGGGTTTATTTCCACATCTGGATGCACACAACCAGAGAATCACTGTTGACGTGCATCACCAAGTACACAAGGGTGGTGCTGTCACCTGTCTGCACACAGTTTCAGAAACCACATTTAGGAGGGCGTGGAAATCAATATCGAAAATGAGACACTCAAGCGACCACAGAGAGCTTTTTTTGCTTATTCCAAATTGCTCTGTTTCTCTAAGTAGCTATTTTCAGTCCGCCGCTTCCCCAGCTATGTATAGGCATGGTGCTGCAATTTAAACGCAAGTGGGAAATAAAAGAATTCTGCAAATAGGCTTGCCTTGCACCCCATGGGTAAATCTGGGACACTCAAAAAGTGACGAGAGTCCATTCTTTGCTCAAATATATGGTATCTTCAAATTTCACCCAGGGGTTGGAAACCATGAAGAGGTAAATACCCGTGTATGCTGGGGGTGGGTTTCACTTTCTAGTAAGTGTTCAGGGTTTAAAAATAGGAATTTAGAAGCCAGTGTCTCCCCTGTGTCTGCTTCTTGTCTTGTCTTGCTTGTCTGAACAGGGACGCTGTGTAGATGGCAGGTGAGGTGAAGCTCAGGTCTATTTTTAAAGTTTTTGGTTTTCTGATCATTACCAGGGCGAATGCGGACAAAGGAGGGCAGCAGAGGCAGGGTGGCCCCACACCTTGGTCCAGTGAGTCACTCAGCAATTATTTACTGGTCCTACTGTCCCAAGTATACTGAGCGGAACCACTTGGCTCTGTGCCCTCTGCTGCCACCTTCTCCCTGCTATCTTTATTTTTCGCCTTGGCCAGGGCACTTCTTGTTTCACTCAGTGGGTCCTCCACCATGTAGCAAGAGAGAGCCTTTTAGAAGTGGAGATTGGACCGAGCCACAGCTGTGTTAACATTAACACACAGCAATAAGTCTAAAAGTTAGTGAGGGGTGTCTCCGGGGAAAAAGGGAAGGGAGACACTGCTGGATTCCTTGTGGTTTTGAGTTTTGTAAGTGAGCTTGTATTGCTTTCATAATTTAAAGAGCATTTCAAATATTCAGTTTGGTTCCTGCTGTTTGGGAGTTTTTCATTTTGCATTAGGGTCTTGGACAGCAAAAATTCTAGGAATCTCCCCTGTCTGTTATCGCTGTGTGGAGCAGAAGCCACCATCACTTAACTGGAGTTATTGGAGAAAGGAGCCTTTAGGAAGAGAGTGCTGGTAAGCACTGCTGTCCAAGGATTGCCTGCAGAGCCAGCACTGGCCACGACCAGCGCCAGGGCCAGTCCACGTTGGGCTGGTTGTCATTTGCTGGGAAATAGCATCCGCGTCTCAAGGCTCAGAGTCAGTTCTGTGACTCTGTGTTATGTCCCAGCCAGAACTGTTCTTAGCCCACTTGCTTATTCCCCAAGGGGGTTGAGCACTCTTTGCTTCCATTGATCTCTGTCTCTAATTCCTATCAGACAAATACGGTTCTAGAAGTCTTGAGTGATCTCTTAGTTTCTTATGCCCAGAAAATGTGGCCAGCAAGTTTTTCTGTGAGGCAAAAAGAACATACAAGATCTACATGGGGTCAACTTTGGTGCCAAAAGTGGAATGACAGAGGGCCTCCAGGGCAAGCGGCCACAGTGAGACAATCAGCACAGGCTTTCCCAGCTCGCCTGACCACGGGGCTTCAACCCCAGAAGCCACTTCCCTTGGAGCTCAACCCCAGTGGCACTTGCCTACTTGCTTCCCAGGCTGCCTTCTCCCTGCGCAGCTCACTGCTTTAGTCACGGAGCCGCTTCATACTGCTGTCCAAAGAGACGACATATCCTTTTAGCTGTCATTATTCTTATGGTGGAATAAATAGAGATGTTGGTCGGATCAGACAAGTGCTTTATGGAGCCTACCTTGTTCCCTGTACTCACTTAGACATTTAAAGATTGGCTGAACCGTGTTTTTATTTTTTTCCACCACCTCAAGGCCATATCATTTCTCTTTTTAATATACAGACTACGCCTTGCACAGAATAAGTGCCAATAAATATTTGTTGAATTGATTTTCCTCTTCAAAGACGTGGCAGAAAGACCCTCCTGCCTGATGCACATAATTCTTTTGTGCAGTGGTTGTTGAATTCCTTCCACATGGATATTGGTTGCATCGGGCAGTACAAGGTAAGTCTCAGGGTCTGCACTGAGCCTGAACTTAGCAGGTGGGGCAGGGAGCCCAGAGGCAGAAGAAAGACATGTCTGTGTGGACAGAAGTTGACTATATGTGAGAGACAGAGGTCAAAGTAACAGGCAGAGAGTGTATAAGGTGAGAAAGAGATGAAGGAATGGAGAGCAAAGTGGGATGATGTGACGGGTTCAAGTCCAAGTTGGTGAGTAACTAGGGCAGCCGAGTCACTGTCCTCGGGCTTGAGTCCTAACGCTGGGCACATGCCACCTTAGACAACTTGTGTGTGGAATAGTTAGAAGCTGGGAAATCAAAAGGAGGCAAATTAGCTAGATATAGAAATATCTAGAATCCTTAAAGAGTTCTTTATAAGTATTCTTCGGCCTTCTCATTCTTCATGCACATCTGTTGGTAGGAACTCAGCATCTGTTTCCAGCTCTGTGGCATCTTGGGAGTCACTGGACCCAACTTTGTCATGTTCCAGAGGAGGAAGCAGTGTCACATGGCTGAAGTCACATGTCACTAGTTAAAGAAAATATCAAGCGCCCTACAACAAACCAAAGGCTGTCTGAGTTGGACAACCTAGCTCACACTTATACTTTGTTTTCTACTTCCCTGGTTTATATTTTACACTGTCTTAAGAACAGATCATGCTGTTCACTATTGGAAACATGATGCAGCTATGTAGGGCATGACAGACACTGTCTCAGAGGCCTCTAGCCCCTAAAAAGAATAATTATCAGAGCTCGAATCCCTGAATCTCTGCTACTTGGGGTCCATAAGCATGAGTAATGAAAAGCTGCACTTTTCCATGCCGCAGCATTATCTCACTCTCTTTGTGAAGCTCGTTTCCTCTTATTCTGTGTGGTTCCTTGCATGGAGCCTGCTTCCTACCTCTCTTCTGTTTTGTGTGGTGTCTCTGACAGAGCCCCGCACCACCTCTGGGCCCCCACACCTCCATCTGCCTGTTTGGCCCCAGTCTAGGTAACTGTAAACACAAGGGACTGGTACACAGCCACGTTCACAGATGCCACAAAGAGGTGACATAGCAGAATGATTACATAAGGATTAGAGAATGAATAAAACAGGTCTTAGGTAGGGCTTTCAAAGGAGAGTAATGATGAGAAATCCTGCAGCACATGGGTGCACTTGTGGGGGGGTGTCCCCTTGTGAGCAAGCAGAAAAGGAAGGGAGAGCTGAGAGTCCTCACAAGGCCCGGGTAGGAGGGATATGCTCACACATGGAGGAGAAGCACTTTCTGCCACCTCATTTAACAGACTTCCAGACACCACTGCCTCCTCTTTTTCTGGGAGACACCTCATTCTGCAGGTCTCCAAAGCTCCCACAGCACACTGGCCCAGAACGATCATTTCCTCACAGCTGTGGGGCTAACCCCCTTGCAAGGGACTCCCAGCCACATCTTTCCATCACCAAATCCTGGCTATTAACTGAGTGGCCCTGACCTCCCCAGATGTCTCTCTTGCGTGTCTTGATATGGAAACCAGACCCTGCTCTGTGATGGAGTCTCCTGATGTTGACCAGCCTCTTCCTGCCTCCCCGAAGCAAGACAGGGCCTTCCCTCCAAGGCTGATGATGACGGCAAGATGCGAGGTATGTTTTCCAAGCCACCAAAGACATTGCATAAGTACATGAATGCACATATGTTAAAAACTGGCGAACAGCTCTGCTAATGGCTGAACGAAACTGGGGAAAAGGAAGCAGCAAACTCATTCATTTGGGCAGTGCAGATCTGTGATCAGGCCCCCACATATTCGGTGGCTAGTCTCACTGGCAAAGTGACACACAGTTTTCTCAGTTTACAAAATGGGTTTAATAATAAAAACAATGCCCTTGTTTCCTTGATATGGTTTCTGTAAGGATCAAAGAACAAATACCACTATGAAACCCATTGTTTTTTAAAGCTATAGATCATTGGTTCCATAATTAGCCATTGCCTTGCTAAAGTAAGTGATCACTAGACTTGAAATTGTAGCTTGACTGTGAAAGAAAATGTTATTATGTCATGGCATTTCTTACTTAGAATTCTTATTTGTTTGTCTGTTTATCGTTTATCTTGGCTGGTAGCCTGTAAGCCCTGTGTGGTGAGGAACTCTGTCCATGCTACTCAGAACAGCGTCCCTTGTGTCTTTGGGGGAGGGACTGGCAAGGAGATAGAACCTGCTAAGTCATTTCTGAGGGGTAAATAGCAGCTTTCTGACTCAGGAGGAAATGGAGGGAATGGTTAATATCGATTTAAATTTAGTGAACACAAGTTTATTTGGCTTTGTTGCTGGTGTAGAAATAAAATGTGTCTTTAAACATGACAGTCCTGGAGACTGATGTGTGGAAGGAAACACCAGACATGAAGAAGAGATAAGAGCTCCGTGAATTTGAAGCAGGGAGAGATTTGTTTCCCATGTCTTCAAAAGGGCTGAACTCATTTGTGGAATTCCAGAATGTGCGATCCAGACCCAAAGAGGAATGTAGTTTGTGTCAAAAATTTTTGAAAATGGAGTAGACCTATTTAGAAGGGGGTAAGTTCTTCAACATGGGAATATTCCAGAGTAGTGGTGTGCATTTGCAGTGAATAGACTGAGAGACTGGGACATTTGACAAGATATGATGTGGCCACTATGGTTTCATTTAATCCTAACTTGTACAGCTCCAGAGACAAAATCTTGAAAATGAATGAAGGAAGGAAGAAATGAATGGACTCTGTGAGGAAAAGCGAGGGAATGGAGAAGAAAGATTTGGGGTCATTTCTCTTCTTGAGAATCCTGGCCATCCTCAGTCCATGCCACCCCTCGGGAACCTCGGATGCAGCCCACATACAGCTCAGAACAATTTGGGACCCAAGCACTCCCCCTCCAGCTAGACCTCTGCCCTCATTGAATTCCTGGCCCGAGTCCTGCATTTTGCTAATTACCCATCTTCAACCAGGTGTTCTCCCTTAGTATAAGGAGGACAGCTGTTTACTTCATGCCGAGCTCGTTACAGAAGGATCTTCCTACATGACCCTCATGGAATAGGAATTGGTAGCCCTCTGCTAAGTACTGGTGTTTATCCCCTTTGAATTCATATGTTGAAACCCTACATCAGTTTGGCTACACAAGGCTGTAACTAAGCTTAAATGAGGTCATAAGTTTGGACCCTGACTGGTGCAATTAGTACCCTTAGAAGAAGAGAAAACTGACCCCTCTTCTCCCTTCGCTCTTGGGCTGCACTCAGGAAGACTGGGAGAGGATATGGCATAAAGGGACCTGTGTGCAGCCTGGGCTGAGCGCTCCCCCTGGAACCCAAATTGAAGAACACCTTGATCTTGAACTTCCAACCCCAGAACTACAAGAAGTGAATGACTGTTGACTAAGCCACCAAGGGGTGGTATTTATTTTATTTTATTTTTTTCTTTATTGAAATCTTTATTGGTACATTACATATATGCATCATGATTGCACTCCATAAGGGGGATTTGAACCAGTATAAGACACAACTTCATTCTCATTTTTTCCCATAGCCATACCGACCCTACCATTCCCCCTATATACATAAAATCTGTTTGCTTTCTTTTTTGTTATAATCTCATTATTTTTCCTCCTTCATCCTATTTCATTTTGAATGTTTTCTATTTCACAATATATAACGTACAATTCTAGGACTCATTTACATCTTTATTTTCTCACACCAGAGAAAAGATGCAATATTTACCTATCTGTGGTCTATTTATTTCACTTATGAGGATATCCTAAAGGTATGTCCATTTAAGTATAAATGATTCAAACTTATCATTTTTTATGGCAGAGTATTTAATACTTCATTCTGTAGAAGAACCACATCTTTTTTATCCAGTCTCCAGTTGATGGACATTTGGGTTGTTTCCAAGATGTAGCAATCACAAACTGAGCTACTATAAACATGGCTGCACATATGTCACTGTGATATGAGTCTTTTAATTCTTTTGTGTATATACCTAGCAGGGCGATGGCTGGGTCAAATGGGACCTCCAATCCTAGCTTTTTGAGGAATCTCCAAACTGATCTTCACAGGGGATGTACTAGTCTACAGTCCCACCAACAGTGGAGAAGGGTTCCTTCTCCGCAACCTCACCAACATTTGCTGTTGGCTGATTCTGAAATGGCAGCCATTCTCTGTGGAGTGAGATGAAATCTCAGTGTTGTTTTCATCTGCATTTCTTGAATAACTAATAATGTTGAGCATTTCTTCATATGCTTCTTAGCTGCTCTTCTTCCTCTGAAAAACATCTGTTCATTTCAGATGCCCATTTTTGAATTGGGTCTTTAAATTTGGGTGGGCTGATTTTTTTTGAGCTCTTTGTATATTCTAGATAGTAACCTTTTGTCTGAAGAACAGCTGGTAAAGATTTTTTCCCACATTGTTGGTTGCCTTTTTGCACTGTTGGTGGTTTCCTTTGCTGTGCAGAAGCTTTTTAAAAGAATGAGGTCCCATTTGTTGATTTCTTCAGCCAATTCCTATGCTATAGAGGTTTTGTTCAAGAAGTCTTTCCCTAAGCCAGTGTCTTCAAGAGTTTTACCTAACCTGTTTTGTAACAGGTTTAGAGTGTCTGTTTTAATATTTAGGTCTCTTATCCACTTTGATTTTAGCTTGGTACACGGTGAAAGAGTTAGATCTAGTTTTAGTCTTTGGCAAGTTAAAGCCCAGTTTTTCCAGCACCATTTGTTAAAGAGGCTATCTTTCCTCCCTTGAGGATTTTTAGCTCCTTTGTCAAAGATGAGGTGGCTCAGTGTGTCTGGAGTAGTTTCTGGATCTTCTAGTCTACTCCATTGATCCTCAGGTCTGTTACTTTGCCAGTGCCATGCAGTTTTTATCACGGTGGCTTTATAGTATAGTTTCAGGTTTGGAGTTGTGATACCCCCCACCATGTCCCTGTTGCTTAGAATTGCTTTGGCTATTCTAGGTCTTTTGTGGTTCCAGATGAAAGTTTGGATTTTTTTCTCTTGATCTGTGAAATATGCTGTTGGGATTTGAATCGGGATTGCGTTGAATCTGTGTAGTAGTTTTGGGAGTATAGCCATTTTGACAGTATTGGTTCTTCCTACTCAGGAGCAAGGTATATCTTTCCATTTTTTGATATCATCTTCTATCTCCTTTTTCAGAGTGCTATAGTTTTCAGAGTAGAGGTCTTTCACCTCCTTTGTTAGATTGATTCCTAGATATTTTATTTTTTTGGGTGCTTTGTGAAAGGGACTGACTCCCCAATTTCTATCTCAGTGGATCTACTGTTTGTGTATACAAAGGCTAGTGATTTTTGAATGTTGACCTTGTAACCAGCTATGCAGCTAAAATTGGCGATTAGATCCAGCAGTTTTTTAATTGAGTTTTTAGGATCCTCTAGATAAAGTATCATGTCGTCAGCAAATAATGACAATTTAACTTTTTCTTTTCCTATCTTTATTCCTTTCATTTCTTTCTCTTGCCTAATTGCTGTGGCTAATATTTCCAGAACTATACTGAACAGAAGTAGTGAGAGAGGGCATCCTTGTCTTGTTCCTGATCTTAGTATGAAAGATTTCAATTTTTGACCATTTAGTATGATACTGGCTGATCGTTTCTCGTAGATAGCTTTTATTAGTTTGAGATACAGACCATCTATTCCAATCTTCTGTAGGGTTTTGAACATAAATGGGTGTTGTATTTTGTCAAATGCTTTTTCTGCATCAGTTGAGATGACCATATGATTTTTGTCCTTGAGCCTGTTAATATAGTGTATAACATTTATTGATTTACGTATGTTGAACCATCCTTGCATACCTAGGATGAATCCAGCTTGGTCAGGGTGTATAATCTTTTTGATAATTCTCTGTACTCTGTTTGCCAGTATCTTATTGAGGATTTTTGCATCGATGTTCATTAGGGATATTGGCCTGTAGTTCTCTTTTTTGGTTGGGTCTTTCTGTGCTTTTGGAATCAGGGTAATGGTTGCTTCCAGGAATGAGTTTGGGAGTAACGCTTCCCTTTCAATTTCATTGAAGAGTTTCAGAAGTAGAGGCACTAACTCTTCTTTAAAAGTTTTATAGAATTCAGCAGTAAAACCGTCAGGTCCAGGGCTTTTCTTTGTTGGCAAGTTTTTAATTACATTTTCAATTTCACAGATTGTTATTGGGGTATTTAACATTTCGATATCTTCTTTATTCAGCTTTGGGAGTTCATATGTGTCTAGAAATATACTCATTTCTTGTACATTTTCCATTTTATTAAAGCATAAATTTTCAAAGTCGGTGTTTATTATCCTCTGGACTTCTTCTGGGTCAGTAGTAACTTCTCCATTTTCATTCCTAATAGCATAGATATGAGCCTTTTCCTTCCTTTGTTTAATGAGGTTGGCTAACAGTCTATCAATTTTGTTTATCCTCTCAAAGAATCAACTTTTCAATTCATTGATTTTTTGAACCTTTCGCTTGGTTTCTATTGCATTAATTTCTGCCCTGATCCTTATAATTTCATGCCTATTGTGAGCTTTGGGTTTGTTTTGCTCCTTTCTTTCTACTCGCTTGAGGTTCAGAATTAAATTGTTTATTTGAGCTTGCTCCATTTTCTGGATGTAGGCCTTCACTGCTATGAATTTTCCTCATAGAACTGCTTTCATTGTGTCCCATAAATTTCTATGTGCTGTATTGGGGTTATTATTCAGTTGTAAGAACTGTTCAATTTCTTCTCTAATTTCTTCTGTGACCCATTGGTTGGTCAGCAGAGTGTTGTTCAATTTTCATGTGTTTGTGAAGATCCTGGGCTTTTCTTTGCTATTCAGATCCAATTTCAGGGCACTATGGTCCGACAGTATACAAGGGATAACTTCAATCCCTTTATATTTGCTTAAACCTGTTCTATGAATGGTCTATTTTGGAGAATGATCCATGAACAGCTGAGAAGAATGTAAATTCTGACTTTGTGGGGTGAAATATTCTATAGGCTTCTATTAAATCCATTTGCTGAAGCATCTGGTTGAGTTCAAGGATTTCCTTATTTTTTGTCCAGTCGATCTGTCTCTTTGTGACAGTGGGGTATTGAGGTCCCCTACTATTACTATATTGGAGTTTATTTAGTTTTTCATGTCCATTAGTGTTTGTTTTATATGGTTGGGTGCATTAGAATTTAGAGCGTAGATATTCAAGATTGCTATTTCTTTCTCTTGGATTTTTCTGAGGGGTGGTATTTAAAGGGAAGGCTTGATCAGAACACCCATTCTGCCCCTAGCTGAAGGGTCTTGGGCACATTATGTTTTTCCTCTTAGAGCCTCAGCATAGTCTTCAGTGCAGTGTGGACCACAGCACGTATTGCCTAGGCTAGTATGGGAAATGAGTAAAAAGTCCAAGGTGTCTAGGGAAGGGTACAATTTTGAGCCAGATGCATCTTGTTGTCATCACTTGAAAAAATAGTAACAGCCATGGTTGAATCATCTGCTCCATCAAGCTCATCTCCTCTGGACTTTGAATTTGAAGTTTTCACTTCCAATTGCTTTTTGAGGTGGCAGCAAAGGGGTCATTTCATGCCTGAACCAGCATCTCCCAGATCTCTGGAGCTCACATCTGATAGCTCTTTCTCTGTGGAATTTTGGAGTCATAGCTGAGTGAATCAGTAGGTCTGCTGTCTGTTGAAGTCCTTCTGCCCTTCAGACCTAGGGAACAATTCCAGATGCAAAATACCAAGGCATGCTGGATGCCCTGGGGCCATAACTCACACTTAGAAGGGCGGCTAGAGGTACCACATGGAGGAAGCAACCTACTGGTAGCCCACTGAGCATTGCCAGCTTGTTAGATTGAATCAGAGGCAGGGAGAGATTTACAGCTTATCTAAAAACATCCCGAATGGCAATGTCAATTCCAGACAAACAGCAGGAGAGGGAGCTTGGTGCCAAATTACAGGCCTAGCTTCTGAAGAGCAGCTGCCCTGGGTGTTTTCCTCGACCACTTCTCAGCATGCTACCTCTTCAGCCTGTGCACATCTGGACTTGTAAGGAGGAGCAGGAACTCTACGTTTTTTTCTTGCTGTTGAAATATAGCTCCCTGGGGGCCCAGGAGGTTGGACCAACACAGATACTTCCTCCATCTTGACCTCAAACAAGCCTGCATGCTCCAGGATAACAGAAGGAAACACTTCCAAGTCTGCAAGCTGCTGTCAGCTAAGAATTCAGGCATCCTTGTTTCATGCTGAGAGGAGGCACTTAAACTTATCACAGGCTGGGCTGAGCTTAGGGGAGAGGGAAGTAGGAAATGTGATTAACATGTAACTGTAAAATGTTACAGCCATAAAATGAAGGGAGGAAAGTTATGAGTAAGTAATGGCTGCATGAATGGCCCCATCAAGCCACTTCCAAAAGTCTCATTGTGCTACACAGCAGTCATCTTACCCTAACACCTTCAAACATTTCAGAATGAGTGACATTCTGCCCGCAGCCAGACTGATCACCTCTGAGATCCCGCTGCAGGCAGCTCGCCAGAGCCTCACACATCATGCAGCTGACTCTGAAAAACATGGAGTCCTACAGGGAAGAGGGTGGGGTCTGCTTCTCAACAGCAGGCTAGTGACCAGGTGTGATGTGTTATCATTTATTTATTTCCAAGGTAAACAAATCATACTGTGAAGAAAAGACAGAGAAGGAAAGTATATTGGAGATTATTCCTACAGTACACATGACTGTGTCACTTGTATTCTGAACTGACTTTGTGATTGAAAGTAATTGTTAAAGAACAAAGACCACAACCATTCAGAGAGCTGAGGTTATCTGATGGACAGAGAAGAGACTCACTCAGTGGCAAAGAATCTGAGGATTTTGTGTTTCAGAAAGGAGAATTTCATCATGGTTATACCTTAGAATGGACTCTTACAGCCTGGGTGTGGTGGGATGAAACTCCTTAACTCAGTGCTATGAGTCCGTAAATCTGTCAGTGATGAGTAAAAGCAAGTTCTACTTCTCACTGTTTGGGAAAATCATTGTTTGACTCTGGCATGCTAGGATCGCTCATAGTTCATGGCCCTTTCTCAGGCTGGGCTAGCTGGAATCAGTAGGCATGAAACACAGTGTCCAGTATGGTATCTTGGAGGCAAATTCCACTGTAAGTAGAAGGTTCTTTTGCAGAGTAGAGTAGTTGAAGCAGGAATTGAGACAGACATCTCGGGAGGCTGCTCTGACAGCACCCTTACTGAAGTGTCGGGGGGAGACCTAGTTTTAGAGCAGCAGTGCACAGCCACAGCCTCTTCCCACAATGCACGTGCTTTGCAGGTGCTTCTGTACCCTGCTTGGAGGTTTGCTAGCACTGCCACTCCAAACTTTCTGTGGCGTGGTTGTCAGACCCCTCCTTCTCTGTAGGATGCTGGCTCTCATGTCTTTCTAGATTCCCCAGTAAAGATACTGCTTGATTTGGTGCTCTATCAAATTCATTCCTTTAGTTAGGGTTGGCACTTGTCTTCTCCTTACATTATATTGTTCTTCTATCAGCCATGAACCACCTTCTTCTACATGAAATGTTTGTTAATAGGAATCAAAAGGAGCCTCAGAGTTCACTGGTGAAATCAGCTAAGACACATGTAAGACTGATGGTCTCTTGAATGTGTTCAGTTCAGCTCGACACCAACAGGTCTGGATAAAGGGGCCTCCTGGTCCCGCCTGGGAGCAGGGCAGTGTGCTCAACTATGTGTGGTGATACCAGGACCTCAGCTTGAGTCCTTTTCTATTTACTAATGGTGAGATGTGGATAAGAAATGCAACTATTTTGAGCTTCTATCTTCTGTTGTGTGAAATGAAGATAATTCTAGACCCTGTTTGGTAGAGCATTGTGTGGGTTACAGTTCTTTGGGGGAACAGAAGCAAGAGAAAAAAATATAGTAGCAGCATAATTTGTGAAAACTAAATCTTGGAAACAGACCAAATGCCCATCAACCAAAGAATGGATAAAAAAGGTGTGATTTTTAAATATATATATATAACTAAGTACTATTCTTCTATAAAGAAGGACAAATTGAAACATTTATAGCTAAATGGATGGACCTTGAGACCATACTCTGAAGTGAAATAAAATGGACTCACATATTTAAATACCACATTGTTTCTCTGGTGTGAGAAACTGAAAGTAGAAATAAGGAGTAAAATGTATAATAGATATAGGGAAACGAGAAGAGAATGTTCAAATGGGAAGGAGAACAAGAGAGTGAGGGAGGTAAGAAAAGAAGGGATACACAGAAAGTGAAAACAGAAGAGACGTACAGAAAGAATTTTTGTATATGGGGGGAGGGGAGGCAGAGGGAAGAAAGGGTAATGGGAAAGGGGAAGGGGCAGGGTACATGTATAGGTGCAAATTCCGTATGATGAGTGATGCCATATGTATCTAAAATGTAGCAATAAATATTTTGCTCAAAAAAAAAGGAGCTGGAAGTCACAGATAAAGACAGATCAAGGATGCAGTACTGGACTGAGCAGGAAGGCTGGGGAGCTTTCTGGAGCATTGCTAGTATTATTCTGCACTGAAAAGCTTAAACATTAGGTGATAACAGCAGCAAAGGACTCACCTACTGACACAGAATGGAGCTTTTCAAATGTGAGCAACTTGCCTCTTTCTTTCCCTCTCATTCCATCCAGAATACAAGCCTTCTGCTTAGTAATACCCACCATCAGCGGAGTTCTTCCTTTCTACCCCAGTCATCTGTGGAAATGCGAAGCAGACATATCCAGAGGTGTGCTTTACTAATCTGCTAGGCTGCTCTCAATCCCATCAAGTCGACTGATCACAGTTAACAGTCACAGGTGATACAGGAGTAAAGAAGATATGTGAAGATATGTGTGTATATATGTATATGTATGTATATACATATATATGTGTATATGTATGTATGTATGTGTATATGTATATACATGTATGTATATATATCTGTACATATGGAACACTGTTAGACCCAATAACAAGAGCAGCTGCTCTTCTGTTTCTTTGTAGCAATCTCATTTACTGTGTTAGTTACATGGATCTACACATGGGAAAGTGGCACAGAAATACACACTCTGGGGGCTGGGGATTTAGCTCAGTGGTTCCAGCACCTGTCTTGCAAGTGCAAGGGCCCAGGTTTGATCCCCCTGCAACCACATACAGTGCTGGATGTGGAGACTCACGACCAGCAGCAATCAGTACCACAAACCACAGTGCCGGGTGTGGTGGCTCATTTTGCTTTATTTCTTGCCTGGGTCAGAATTGGTTCCTTAAACATCTGCTGTTGAAGGCCAGAACTTCAGCTGTCTGTTGCTAAGAAGGATGGATGGGTAAATACTGACACTCTAAAGTAATTTAGAAGGAGAAATTTTGTTATGGGAGAAGAGCCCTGCATATGATACGACTTTAGGTCACTAAATGTAGCGTCAGGAGGGGCCGGGGATTTGGCTCAGTGGTTCTGGTGCCTGTCTTGCAAGTGCAAGGACCTGGGTTTGATCCCCGGTTAACCACATACCATACTGGGCGTGGAGACTCACGCCCAGCAGCAACCAGTACCACATACCACAGTGCTGGGCATGGTGGCTCATGCCTGTAATCCCAGCACTCTGGAGGCAGAGGCAGGAGGATTGCTGTGATGTGAGTATGAGGCTGAGCTCAGGGCCAGCCTGAACTACAAAGTGAGACCCTGTCTCAAAAAAAACCAAAAAACAAAAAAAACAACAACAACAAAAAAAACCACAACTCTCGGACCCAGGGCCAGTTTCCTCATCTGATTTAGTACTATAGTAGCACTGACAATTCTTGGGTGAGGGGAACAGGTGACATTTTTGCAACTTCTTATCAATCTTTTATTTCAAAATTTAAAAAACTATACTATAAAGATACAGAAGGTGGGGTGGAAATGGATGAAAAATGATTATTATTGGTAGGAGATTTAATTTCCTCCTCCGCTGCCTGACTGTGGAGCCCTGCCTGCAGACCCCACTTCCTGCCATGGGAGCTCTCGTCCTCACTCGCACAGAGCCCGACTCCATCCTGGCCGGGCTTGAGACCACACAGCCTGCGCTGCGCATTGCATCCCAGGTAGCTCTTCCGCCGCCGCCCTCCTTCCAATGTGCACTGTGCTCCAACTTCTTCAGCGAGATCCAGGCGAGAGGACGGGCTGTCCAGAAAGAGCCTCAGGCCAGGGTCGGCTCAGCCGGTGAGCACAGCCCTCCCAGATCCTGCGCAGCACCTTGGAGGATGGCGGAGGGGCTTGGCTATTGCAGGCAGTGATGTGAGAAAGGCGGGACGGATGAAAATCAATCCGCTATGAAAGTCCTGTCTAAGAGATGAGGAGGTTCCCGCCATGGAGCTGTGCTCCACAAAGGATGAGAAAGCACCCATCTTTGTCCAAACCAAGAGGGAGGGCATTGACGTTGGAGAGTTTACAACTGACAAGTCCCCGGGGCTCAGTTCCAGAAGCCGGAGGAGCCTCAGGGAGCACAGGTCGGACATCAAGGGAAGCTTCCAGCGAAGGAGGGTGGGGGCGGGCAGGCAGGTAAGGCGAACTTGCCAGGGGTGCTCATGGTGCAGGTTTACCGCACCGTGACGGTGTGACGGATCTGATCCGAGAGGAAGAACTAAATCCTGTCTGTGGCAGTTTGCAGAAGGCAGTGTCTGCAGCAGGTTGGGAAGACACTGTCAGATTCTGATGAAAGGAGAGGAAGGGGGAGAAGAGAAGTTAAGCCATCGGCTAGACAGGACTCAGGCTGGAGGGGAACCTTGGCTGTGGATGAGTCTACAGAGGAGCCCGGGCCCCATTTCCACTTCTCTTGTTATGTCCTATAAAGAAGAAAAGACCAGGAGCCCGGGAACTTGGGCTAATGAAAGGCAGACCTCATTCTTCTGTTTCAGGAATGTGTAAAAGTGGCAAGTAAAACTTCGCTTTCCTTTCTGGTGAACTTGTGGAGAAGCAGGCCCTGCTACACACAGGAGTGTGCGGACGCAGGGCACGTTTTGGGAATTCAGTTTGACAAATCCGTACATGGCTACAACGAGGTCCTCACAGCGGGACAGCAGGGCTTAACTTCCTCCAGGCTTTTTCTGGTGGCAGCTGATGGAATGAAGGGGACAGCACTTTACTACCAGAGGCACTTGCCTTGTGCTTCTCACAACGCCTCCCACCAATGGGGAATGTGGGGAATTTTTGAGCCTCAGTTTCCCACATGAGAAACAGAGATAGGTAATAATAAATCCTCCTTGCTGAGGTTGCTGGGCGGATGACCTGGGCTGGAGAAGAGGACTTAGAACTGTATTTCCCTCTCAGATGTTCTTTAATATTGCTATAGAGTATGTGAAGAGGCAGAGATTTTGGAGTCTGAGTGCTTTTGCCTGAGAGAAGAAACCGGTCCAGCACCGTCAGCTATACAGTGGGAGTGGCGTTGCCTCCTCCTGAGGATGATGATGAACATCGTGGAGATGACACTCCCATGATGCTCAGGGTGCCTGGGACTGCTGTGGGGGAGTTGAAGGAACAATGTAGGAAATCATTATGAAAGTACCTACAAGATGAGCTCGAGACACAATGGTTTCAGGAGGGTCAGCGGGTGCCATAAAAGTCCTCAAAGAAGAAAGAACTGGCAGTGAGCAAGCAAGGACACAAAGGGGTAAGGAGGGAAGGGAAGAATGAGTGAAGAGAATGAAATCCTGCAGATGAGAAAGGGAAGAGAGGAAATGAATCCAGATCTCCATTCAAGTCCACCATTCACCATGGAGGGAAAGGATGTTACAGAGAGATAGAGGGATAAACCGGGGCGAGTCAACACTGAGGCACCAGGTGGAAATGAGGGACTAGTAAGAACTTTCCTCGTCTGTTATCAGATGACTAAGACTAGAAGGTGATTTGGGAGTGCCCTCTAAGAGGCTGCTGGGGTAAGGGAAAATGGGGCATTTTAGAAGTGGAAATATTGCTCAGTTTTACAGCATCCTTTGAGGGAAGATACTACTTTCAAAGCTCTTTCTGTTAGCTATTGCTTATGGTCCAGAGAAGGGCAAAGCTGGAAAAAGGGCAAATTCTGGCCAAGCAATTATGGTGGTGACTCCACACCACCTCCCTGGGGTGGGTTCCCTGCTTGCCCTCACCCACAGAACAGCCGCCATAATTTTAGTTTCATGCCAATCATGTATAGGAGGTGTATCAGCGTTAGTGGTGAGAGCTAATGAAATGAGTGTATTCAGTTCAAGGCACATGGATGTTGCCTGAAGCCATTTACAGCCTCATCTCCACAAGGAAGTGGCACAAGTGAGACACGGAAGTTGTACTAGGCTCTGGACCTCTCAGCAAGTCAGACCTGGCTCTGAACCCAGCACTGCTATCTGCCAACCTTGTCTTCTTAGGTGAAGGACTTGTCTGCTCCCAGCATACCTGAGTCTCAGCACTGTCAGCTACACAATGGCAGCGGAGTTGCCTCCTTCTGAGGATGACAATGAATGTCATGGAGAGTAGGCAACTGCCCAGAGTCGGGCATAGGGTCCCCTCCCTCCACCAGCTTGTCCTTTCTAGTGTGTGAAAGGTGATGAAGGTACCTGAATGGGCAGCCACAGTTAGTTTGCAGCTGCCCAGACTGCCCCTGCCATTGTCATATAGATGCTGAAGCCAGATAAGCTGCCTTATTCCCTTTTTCACTGCTCTCTTCCTGTCAGACACAAGAGTGACTTAAAACACAGGCAGGGCTGAGTCCTTCAAAGAGATGATCAAATGCTAAGCAAAGGTGAAATAGATGGATGGGGAGTTAGCAGCCCCTTCAGATTGTCATGGCCAAGCAAGTTCCTGCCTCAACCCACAATCTCTCCTCTGGGGCCCAGTGGCTTCCTCTGCTATTCGTCTACTCTTAATATTCACCCATCTGTCCTGGCTGAGCTCTTCTCCCACCCTGGCTTTTGTGGTCCCAGAAGCTTGGGTCTCAGGCTACTTCCTGGATACCCAAAGTCCTCTATCTCCTTCTAGCCAGGAAGGCTGAACGAGGTTTTACCTCAAAATGTGTGTGCACAGAGGCAATGGGGCCTGTGCATGTGTGAGCATGTGCCAGTGAGGGCATATGTGCAGATCAGCTCACATGCCCAGTGTAACTGCCACTCGCCTAAGAAGGCAGCAGATATGTTTCAGAGGAAGAAGTAAGAGCAGCTAAGAAGCATATGAAGAAATGCTCAACATCATTGGTCATTTGAGAGATGCAGATGAAGACAACACTGAGATTTCATCTCATTCCACAAAGAATGGCTGCTATCTCAGAATTAGCCAGCAACAAATGTTGGTGAGGCTGTGGAGAAAAAGGACCCCTTCTCCACTGTGGATAAGAGTGTAGGCTCGTACAACCCCTGTGGAGATCAGTGTGGAAATTCTTCAGAATGCTAGGTTTGGAGGTCCCATTTGACCTGGTCATTCTTCTGCTAGGTATAGACACAAAAGAATTAAAAGAATCGTATCACAGCAACATATGTGCATCCATGTTTATAGCAGCTCAGTTTGTGATTGCTAAATCTTGCACACAACCAAAATGTCCATCAATTGGAAATTGGATAAAGAAGATGTGGTTCTTTTACAGAATGGAGTATTACTCTGCCATTAAAAATGATAAGATTGAATCACTCATACTCAAGTGGATGTACTTTCAGGACTCCCTCATAAGTGAAATAAATAGGTCACAGATGTATAAATATTGTATCTTTTCTGGTATGAGAAAATGAAGTTATAAATGAGTTCTAGTATATATAGTTGATATTGTGAAATAGAAAATATTTAAAAGGAAACAGGGTATAGGAATATATAATCAGGGGAAAAAGAATGTACTAGTAACAAAAAAAAGGAAACAAAGCATTATGTCTGCAGGGGGGTGGGGGTTGTAAGGTGGGAAGCAGAAAAATGAGAATCAAGTTGTGTCATATTCTGGTACAAACTCAATGTTGAATGTGATGATGATGTGTATTTGTAATGTACCAATAAAGAAGTGAATTTTAAAAAATGACATCTCCATCTGCACCCACAGACACAGTCTCAGGGGCCACCAGGGAGAAAATACCAGATGTGTGAGTCAAAAGGCCACATTTTGGCAACTTCCAGTTTTTAGCTGAGGTCAGGGACAGAGTCCCTGTGGGCTGAAACCATGAGGGCCAGTGACCTGGCAAAGGCCACGCCTCCACCCGTGCCACCTCAGGGTACAGGCTGCATCTGACAAACGACCTGGCTGTGATGAGCTCAGCGTTTTGCTCCCCTGTGCTGACATTTTGGTAATATTGGTATTTGAGCTGTGAGATCCCATTAGCTCTCCCTTGACCCCGGGGCTTTATATTTTCCATTTGAATTCATTTTAGCCAACATTTATTGGCTGTGTATAAAATTCTGGGCTCAGCATAGAAAAGGGAAAATTAGCCTCACAAAAGCTTGTAGTGTCAGAGGAGCAAGCCGGTGAGTAGGACTTTTACTGCAGGTGGGCTGGACACTTCTGGCTAGGGAGGGCAGGGTGGGGGTGGGGAGGCCCTGGTCCTCAGGGTGGAGACCCTCATCCAGGATGTGTGTCTGGCTGGGGGAGCTGCAGGAAGTGGGGGGTTGATGTGACCTGAGGAAAGGTCTTCAGACAGAGAGACCCTCCTGAGCAGCAGCCTGGGGAGAAGGAGGGGCAGAGCTGATAGCAGACAGTGGAGAAATTCTGAAGGTTGCTGGGAAGAGGCTTGGATCATAATTGAAGGTGAAAAGCTGAGATGAAGGAATGTCACAAGTCTGTGACCACGCATCTGACTGTATGTGAAATATGCACAAATACCTGACTGTGTGTGAATTTTTCTCTGGTCTCCTCATGTCGTCCAACTCACCGGCCCAAGCTATCTTCCTGCCTCAGCCTTTTGGGTGGTCGGCACTATAGGGTGTACTACTGTGCTCAGTTTTCATACCTGAATTTCTGAAAGATACCATCTGTGTGCTTCACTAAGTGAAATATGTGACAGCCAGAGCCGCCAATGCTGATTTAGACAATGGGAGATAAGAACATTTTTCCATTTAAAAGATATTTTATAGTTTTTTTTGGTTCAGGCTGGCCCTGAGCTCAGCCTCAAACTCACATCACAGCAATCCTCCTGCCTCTGCCTCCCGAGTGCTGGGATTACAGGCGTGAGCCACCACGCCCGGCACTGAATAGTTTTTTCAGCATATCAAAAGCAGAAATTATAAATGATTAGTAGACTCAGTGGACTCTCCTCAACAATGATCATCAAGGGCCGCCATTTTGTGCCGTAGCTTATTTATCTCTTTTATTTTTTTTTTAAATCTTTATTGGTACATTAAATATACACATCATGATTGCACTCCATAATGGGGATTTGTACCAGTATAAGACACAACTTAATTCTCATTTTTTCCCATAGCCCTACCCACCCTACCACCCCCCATATACATAAAATTTGTTTCCTTACTTTTTTGTTACAATCTCTCTTACTACCACCAGTGGATGAATTTGATAATCCCAGATGTCATATACTTTAATTGAAAATATTCTCTATGTAGTTTAAAAAGGAGGGACTTTTTCCCCCCTTAAGTCATTTAAAAATGTGTAGCCATGTTTCTTTAAATTACCCAATATCTAATTAAATATTTAAATTTTTTGTAAAGAAACCTGGCCATCTGCCCTGTAAAGTCTGGATTTTGTGGAAGGCCTGTGTGTGGTGTCTCTGTATGTTGCATGTGAATTGGGAGTTTGAGCTATCAGTATGATCAGATCCAGGTTTGATTACTTTTTTTTTGTGAGGCTCAAATTGTGTGGCTGTCTTCACTGCCACCAGTGTAACTTCACGCTGGGAGGGGAGTCTCCGATGTGTCTTGTGGGGCATCTGAGTGGAGGCAGGAAGGCCAGGAGGGTGGCCTGCTCTGGGCCACACCTTCCAGCCTCATGATTAGCTGAGTCGAGAGCATGGGTTTGCTGTGGGCTTGTGTGTGTGTGTGTGTGTGTGTGTGTGGGTGGGTGGGTGGGTGGGTGTGTGTGTGTAGGGGGCTCCCTGGAGCTGCAGGCATTGCTCTGACACTAGAGATTATTATTGTGAACTGAGGAGGTTGACAGCCATGTGAGGACTAAGGAGTAGATAAATCTTGAAAAGTAAAGTAGATGTACTTTGATAGATCTATTTGCTTTTTCTGTGTCTTCCTGAAGTTTTGCTAGGTGAATTGGGTTTCCAATTGCTATGTTGGAAATATAACATGTGTGGGTCAGGAGGGGGGATGGAAATGATTACAGCACAAAGAGTATCCTGGCCTGTGTGATTTTATGTGTGTGTTTTAAAGGAGAAAAGCAGTAGTCTTTTTTTTTTCTTTCTTAAAATGGCAGACGCTTAAATAGTGAAACAGCCCCAGATTGCAATATCTCATCTTTTTTAAAAAGACTAAAGGAACTCAGTATATGAAAATGGTTCTAACATTTTTTGAAGATAAAATATATTCCCCTCATTTTTTTTTCTTCCCAGATAGCCTCTAAGTCTCCGTGAAATTAATCGGTTGGGGAATTACCTCTTCTTGGAAAAGACATGCATAAAGACATCTAGTAATGTAATTTTTGAATGTGCAAATAGGCTTATTTTCTGATAGTCTTGAGTCATACAGTTAGCCATTAATTTTAGAAAGCATTTTGATTCCAAGATGTAATCAAATCATATCTGATGCTGCGCAGCATTTGAAAGTATTTTTAAAGGAAAACAATAGATTTTGTATGACTACAACTATTTATTCAAAATAAACTATAAAATTCAAATAAAAATATACTTTCCTTAGGGAACAACAAGAATGGTAACTGACCCTCACGGACCCTAAGGGGCCTCTCTGCCAACATGGTATCTACAGCCTGAATCCCGCAGCCACATTTAACGCAACAAAGGCCAGGGATTCATTAGTACATGTTTCTGAGCATTTGAAGGAAGCTGATTTTCAGAATAACCAAGTTAATGTGGCATGGAGAATAGAGAAGAAAGGGAGACCCTGCCCTGAGGCACATGTTTGGGAGACTACTGGACAGTAGCTGGGAAAACCACACTCCGAGGTCGGATGAACCAAGGGTTTTAACTTGATGACCACTTCGTGGCTGGCTGACTGGCTGGGCTGAGTGAAGCTTTGCTTAATGTTATATTTTATTTCTAGTTGTCCCCTCAAATCTTATATGTTTATAGATGAGGCTCTTGAGAGGTGATTGAATCTTGGTGGAATTGTAGCTAAATATAATGTTAGGAAGTAGAGTAGGGGCTGGCTAGAAGTGGTGGATCTTTGGGAGCATGACCTGGTAGCTTGCACAGTTTTTCCCTCCCATTTCCTCCCTTTCCACTCTCTGCTTCCTACCTACCATTATATGGGCAGCTTTCCTCCACCCAAGCCCTGTTGTCATGCTGTTTCTCTGTTTAAGCCTGATGAACATGGACTGGTACTTCCAAACTGCAGATCAACATAAATCCTCCTCTAAGTCATGGGTGTTAGGTGCATGAGGAAACTGACTAAAACATAGGATGTCCCAATTCTTCCTGGAAGGAAATTAGATCAGTTGGGGAGGAGGCACGTGTTGGAGAGCCGGGAAGTTGTCCCCAAGGACAATATTGTTATATGTGCTTTCCTCAAAGGACTGAGAGTATGGAAAGCCAGAGATGAGCATATTCCAAAGGGAGACAGTATGTCACCCAGCATAGTCACATATGCTTAGTTTCTGGAGACTGTAGGCTACAAGTGTGACCATTCATCTAGGGAAAAATGATATAGAGACAATCTCCAGAAAAGGTGGTCCCTTCTCTGACCACTTTGAGTAGAAGAAACCAAAGCAGCTCTCTGGCATAACCAGAAGAGAAATAGCAATCTTCATCTGATGACGGTAATACCAGGACTTTGAGGTAAACTGAGAAGTTTACATTGAGAAGCCTGAGAATACACAAGAGTCACAAGTGCATGCCACTGGTGCCTTGGAGATGGTGATCATACCCATGTGGGAGGCCACTGATAAAAAAATAAAACTTTCTAGAGTAGTTGTCCTCAGCTTTTCTGGCACAATTAACTATTTTTGTGGAAGACAATTTTTCCAGAGAGCAGGGTAAGAGATGATTTTGAGATAATTCAAGTATATTATATTACTGTACACTCTATTTCTACTCTTAGTATCTTATCATATAGTGAAATAATTACAGAGTCTTCATAATGGAGAGCCAGTGGGATCCCCTAGATTGCTTTCCTGCAACTAGGCAATCTGTGGGTGATGGGAGATAGTGACCCTTGAAGTTGCTTATGTCCTGTCTACTCTGTAAACTCATTTTGGTTGCTGTTACTAAAGAAAACCTTGTTTTACAAAGCTAGGATGCTGGAAATGGAAGCAAACTTTGTGACAATCTGATAATATTCTGCTTTGGCTTTGACCCAGAATGTACAGAGATTTTAAGATCTTTGTCTTAGATCTTTAAGATCACTGTCTTAGATGATCTCAAGCAGTTGAGCCACCTGGCACAGACAGTTGATCTACCTGGATTATTTACATGTGGGCTCTGACCCACTCCTTCATAATTTGGGGACCTTTGTGGTTGGAAGTAATGCTCAAACTCTTTTAAAAGCTAAGATAGGGCCAGGGAGTTAGCTCAGTGGTTCTGGCACCTGTCTTGCAAGTGCAAGGACCCAGGTTCGATCCCCAGTAACCACATACCATACTGGGCATGGAGACTCACACCTAGCAGCAACCAGTACCACATAGCACAGCGCTGGGCGTGGTGGCTCACGCCTGTAATCCCTGCACTCGGGAGGCAGAGGCAGGAGGATTGCTGTGATGTGAGTTTGAGGCTGAGCTCAGGGCCAGCCTGGACCACAAAGCGAGACCCTGTCTCAGAAAAACTTAAAAAAAAAAAAAAAACTAAGATAGATGGTCATGCACAAATTAGGAGAAAGACGTCCTTGCCTCAGGCTCTTCCAAAGTCTCTGATAATATTTAAGACATATCAAATATCCAAATTTCCATCTGTCACTGCATCAACCAGTTTGCCTTTGAATATATACGCTTTATCTGTCAATTTAAATACACTTCTGCCTTGAAGTGGCAGGTGTTTGTTGAGCAGGTTGAGTATGTCACATGTATAAGTTTTGTGACTGATTATGTGTCACTGAAATATATTGCCAAGTGGTGACACTTTCTAAAGAAATTTCTTGAATGGTTCTTGCAACTCTGAAACTCTGGCTAGTGACCTACCTTCATGAAACATCTTATCTCTGTTCACAGGAGAAATTTGTGTGCTCTGAGTCTATCTCCATACAGAACTACATGAAGAGTACATATTCCATAAAGGAATATGCTTTAGTGCAGTTGATAATTTTAATTACTTCCCATGAAATGCTAAGTTCAGGTGACATTCTGGGCTAGCTGACATTTCTCTATAGATGACTGAGTGCAAAGATTCACCTTCAGAAGTGACCTCACTGACTCAAGGAGTGAAATCAGAAAGTCATCCCATCATGGTAACTGACCTATCTATGCATAAAGCAACGCAAAATGATCAAGTGATATGTAACAATGCAAAAGTTTAAAAAGCTCTTCAGCCATGCTGTAAGTTGGCAAGCAAAGGGCACATAACAATTCTCTTTGGACATCCTCCTGCAAAACAGATTACACGAAGACAAGTGCTGTTGGTTTCTCAACATCAGCAGACTCATCACCTGAGCTACATACCATTGTGACTGATGAATCCTCTCTAACAGTTGTGCCTCAATGTCCCCTGCAGTTCAATCAATTTATCTAATAATGGTGCTGGTCAAAAGAGAAGAAGATGCCACTTTTTTAACTTGGTTTAATTGGTACATCTTATATACATGTTATGATCCCAATCGACACTGAGAATTTGTACCAGCACATGACATAACTTAATTCTCATTTTTTTCTTCTTTGCCTCTCCATTCCTCTTCTTGTAGTGTGCTACTTTTTGGACTGGATCCTTCCCTAATGTTATGGCAAATGTCCTTAGCAGAAGGCAAGAACAACTGTGGGCCAGTAGAAAAAAGTACCTTAGTTTTGCAATGTGGTCAGCCACTAAGAGTGATGCATTGAGTGCAGACATATTTGAAGTGGTGGCCTTCACCAATTGCTTCTGTCCTGTGTGTTCACATTTTTTCTTTTGAAACACTTCAAAGCCTTGTGTTTTGATGCAAGGCACTTGTTCTCCATGTGGCAAAACCATTTTGAAGAGTCCATAGCTTCTCTGGATAGCTGGACACCACATACTATACAAAGTAGGACTCTTGGTGTTTTTTATTTTTTAACTCAGATTTATTTTTATCGGCAGATGATCAGGAAGTAGATCCTCAGAAGGAGCATACAACCTAGATCTTGCACATAGATGTACACAGGAGAGTCTGCGCTTCTGTGAGAGCATATCGTCAATGTTCTCTGACCAGAGGCAGAGCTCAGGTGGTAATGGGAGCTGTGGGGAGCAGCAAATCCTGATGAAGCTTCACTCACTCATCCACTGTTACTTCCTGCTGTGCAGCCCAGTTCTTAATGAACCACAGACCAGACCTGTGGCCTGGTGACTGGGGTCCTCTGCTCTAGAACACTGGCCTTCAACATCATCTTTTACCTTCACACCAACATTTTAATGTAGGAAATTGCTGTAACTCTGAAACCTGGCTAGTGACCTATCTTCATGAAACATCTTACCTCTGTTCATAGGAGAAGTTTGTGTGCTCTGAGTCTATCTCCATACAGAACTACATGAAAGACATGAGCTAAAGGAATATGCTTTAGTGCAATTGATAATTTTAATTACTTCCTGTGAAATGCTAAGTTCAGGTGACATTCTGAGCTAGCTGACATTTCTCTATAGATGACTGAGTGCAAAGATTCACCTTCAGAAGTGACCTCACTGACTCAATGAAAATTCCTATTTGATACATGAGAATACAGTAACACCACTATACATGAAATATAGTATTGTTAATGAGTAGCAGAGGAGGTCTTCTGAGTTTGAGGTTGTTATCTCTGCAGGACACTGGAAGTAACAGATCCAGGTAGGAAACAGGTCCTTTATGTAGTAATTAGATGTGAGGGGGCTGCATCCATTTAGATACAGCTGATGACAGGCACCATACTAAATCTGCTATTTCCCATACCTCTTCTAATAAATTATGTGAATATGTATATCTAAGTAAAATATACCACACACTAAAGAAGGTATATGAAATGCAAACAAATCATAGTAAGTCAGCACCCATGTATCCACCAACCAGCTTACAAACAGTGATCTTGGTAATTTAGCCTCTCTTATAAGCTTTCCCTGTGGAAATCTCATTTCTCTAACCAATATTGTATTAACCATTTCCTTCTTTTTTTTTTCTTCCTATTGTTTTCTAAATTTGAAAATAATATGCTTGGTCATAAAGGCCAATGTGTTTGTAGTTATGAGGATTTTTAACCAGACTAAATAAATTTCTGTTTTCTGGGTGAGACTCTGGGTTTATGGCTGTTTCTAAACATAAATGCCTTAGTCATGGACTATTAAAGAGCACAAAGACTTATCATCTAGGCTAGAAATGATAAATAGATGGCAGGTGTTGGTCACTAGCCATGATACACATGAGTACCCATGATTCCCTGTCCCTTACCATTGAGAGTAGAGAGGATAAAGGGGAGGGGAGCTGTCTGTCCTATGGGGCTGGTGTCCCAGATGCTGGCGACCTCAGCGTCTGAAGTTGACCTCATTTTCCTTTGTCTTTTGTAATGCTGAGCTTTTCTCTCTGAGAGCCTGCAGTCCACCGTCACTCTTTTCACACATTCAGATAGAGGTTTCCAATAATTCTGAAAGAATTTGGTTAATGGGACCACTCTGGAGAGGCCACACTACAGGCTTGAAAATCTTGACCCAAATGTGATGCCCTCTGGGCATGCCCATCTGAAGAGCAGCAAAATCGTTTGATAGAAGTATTAACTAACAGAATTCTGGCTCGGAACAAAGAAGTGGGTCAGGCCACCCCCAGTAGAACTTCTACCATAAGATGCTCCTACCTACAAAAGAGGGTGGAAGCTATGTTGAGCCGACTCAGTAGGTAATGTTTACTCAAACAAAAAATACGCTATTTTCAAGAGGTGGAAAGGAAGAAGGTGGAGTACCCAGAGATGCTCACAGCAGCTGGAAATGCCAGGATGGGCTTGGATGCAGTCTGGGGTTTTATTTCCACATGTCAAGCCAGAGTCAGGCCTGGTCTCGCAGCTGTCTGCTGATGCCTTGAGCCTAGTCACAGCGTGGGATCTAGTAAACCCCCACCCCCCAGTTTAGGCCGGCAGTCCTTTCCACACTCGGCCCATGTGAGGCCACACAGCAGGGAAGACTCCCGTAGCCCCAAGCACACCGGCTGACCTGCAGGCGGCCTGATGTAGCCAGAGTTTCCAACTTCACCTCCACTCGACATCAGCTTGGTCACACACTCAGTGCCCTCTTTATCCCCAAATGAAAGAGGGAGGTTGTCTCGCCTGGGGCTGGGGGTCAGGATGTTTACTCTTCTTCCTAAGGTGTGTTTCTGGGCCTGCTCTCTTTTCCTCACAAGGCACGGGAACAATGCTCCTTCACAGATCTGGAAGGGTCAGAGCTCCGGCTCTACTTCCGTCTTCTTCCCCCAAGATAAACAGCTTTCCCCTCAGGTTTATTTATGAATTCCTTCCTTATTATTACTTATCTTAGAAGCTATTTTTAAATTGACTTGACATCTCATGATCTACTGGTGAAAGCACCATTAAAAGTGTTCTGTGTGTGTGATTTGCTGCTAACTTGCTGCTAAGCCGAGGCCTTGGCCTGCACAGGTGTTCTCACCTGGTCCCCAGGGAGAGCAGGAGGGTGACGAGGAGCAATGGAGAAGCAGATTACAGGAGGGTGGAGGTGGCGGAGGGGAGAGATGAAGGAGCTGCTTTAGGCAAGAAGAAGGAAGAAGACTAAAGAGGGGAGAAGCTTCAGTAGAAGGAGGCTAGTGGGTAGAAACAACCTGGAGGGAGATGGTGAGGGAATAGAACTGAAAAGAAGGAAAGCTCCTGCCACGTGTTAGGTCCTATGCCAGAGCCCTCATACATTTTCTCATGTTGTCCTTACAAGACGCATAACATCGCTATCTCTAGTTTTTGGAGAGAAGTCTGAGTTTTCAGAAAGGTGAATTGGCTTGTCTCACATTCCTTAGCTAGGGGTAGCAGAAACTGGATTCTAACAGCATTTTGACTTTACACTCATGTTCTCTCCTTTCTACTTTTCTGACTCCCATTAAAAAGATGATGGGAAAGGACTACAGCAAAAGAAATAGAGGAAAGATGATGGTGATCAGCTATTGGCCAGTTGTAGGCAGCTAGTGGGATTCTGGCTGGCTTAGAGGAAACAAGGGTTTACTGAAGGGCACCAGGTGGCTTTTGGAAATCAGTACAACAGAGTTTTTTTTTTTTTTTAAGGTTTTTTGAGACAGGGTCTCACTTTTGTGGTTCAGGCTGGCCCTGAGCTCAGCCTCCAG
>PVIR01000005.1:503463-537777 GCA_004026965.1 Petromus typicus
ATCCTCCTGCCTCTGCCTCCCGAGTGCTGGGATTACAGGCGTGAGCCACCACGCCCGGCACTGTGGTATGCGGTACTGATTGCTGCTGGGCATGAGTCTCCACACCCAGTATAGGTATGTGGTTACCGGGGAATCGAACCCGGGTCCTTGCGCTTGCAAGACAGGCGCCGGAACCACTGAGCTAACTCCCCGGCCCCAGTACAACAGAGTTTTGAAAGGATAACACTCGGAAGTATTCTGGACTCAGGGAAGGAGAAGCAAATGAACAGTTTCTTTGTTGTGGTTGGTGGAATAAATGTGCTCCAACCTCCCCCCCCAGCTCAGTGTGAGAGTCGAAGTCCTAGGAAAGCATCTTGCTGGCTTTATAGGGGTGAAGGGTGAAGATTAAGCCTGTGGGCCTAAGAGCACCAAGACCACACCAGTGAAAGGGAGTATGATGCCTCTCCAAATGCCATTACAGTTGGAGGGGAAATGGGCATTAAGGGCCCCCCAAAGAAGTGACTACTGCTCCAAAACCTTTTGGAAATGTCTCCAAGGGTCAAGGACTAAATTTCTGGTCTCCCAGACTACATTGGGGCTGGAACAGGGCCTAGCATGTTGAAAATGCCATTGGTGATGTCGCCATTATTGACACCACCTCCACCTGGCCACGGTGGGCAAGATTTCCACATCCTCCAAGCTAGAACTGGGAAGAAGCATCCTCCTTCTGGGGAATTAGTGTTTGTGTACTTATGTGACTAGGTGGCGTCACCAGCTTACAGATCACCACATGGACCTGCTACCTTATAAAGACTGCTCGTCACGCGGTGGCCTTTGGAAGTAAATGACTTGAGTTGAAATCTAGCACCATCACCAGGTGTGGGTCTCATACTTTGCCTCACCTCCATATTGTGCTATCAAATGAGATAGAAATTGTCATGAGTGTGTATACTGAGACCAATTCAGACACAACGAGGGGTCATTGTCATTTTCACTGTCATCAAGGAAGGCCAGGCTCAGAAAAGCAGCTACAACCTTGCGTTAAGCAGAGTGGAGATCAGAAGGTGGGAGGTGGATGTGAGGATTGATCATTTGGCTCTGGTTTTTTATATTTAGAGCCAGCCCTTGGGAGAAATGAGACTCCTGCCTATCCCTCCTTGCCCACAGGACAAAGCCAAGGAGCCTCAGGCAGAACTAAAAGCTCAACTGCTAATTGGGAAGCCTTTGATTAGTCACCTCTGGGCTGTCCTCTTCACTGAGAAGCCTATTGCTCAGCCCCTCCTGGCAATCAGACTTCCTGGGCAGAGCTCTCCTCACTGAGAGTCTCTGGGCCGCAGCCTGCAGGCTAGAACCTGAGGCAGGGGCCCAGACCACTGCCCACCTGCAGCTCTTTGCTCTCCTCCCTGGGACTGTGCTGCTTGGTGAGCTCTTGAGTCATTGCCCCTTACAAATGTAGCTCATGTGCCTCACTTCATGCCACCTACATACACTGCGGAGTACTTACTGCCTAATATTCTGACGATCAAACTCATGCAGATTCTCTGGAATTTCACTGTTGCACTATTTATGTCCTTGGAGCCCAAAACAGAAAGACCAGCCTCTCGTCTCTTTGAAACAGGAAAACCGAATTGTAAAACCTTCCACTCCAGTAAAGCTCTAGCTTGCTTCTTGGAAGACTGAGGTAGGACCCTCCCCTTTCCCCCTTCCATTGTTTAACTTTGTAAACTTCTTTCATTCACCAAAGAGCTGCAGGTGTTCTGCAGCTTTTGTTATAGTTGAAGCTAGAGCCTCAGAAGACTTGGCTCTCTTGAGCTTTAGAAGTACCTTGACTATTAAAAAAGGTAGTTATACTTGCTTCTGTTCTTAGAGAAAATCTGTGCACCATTCTAACCAATAAGCTTGTAGTCTTGTGCTTACAAGGAGACTTGTAAGCCTGTAACCAATGAAATGAGGCTAAATTGTAACTCCATTCTAACTTCAAGAACATTCTGTGACTGAGGCATAAAAGCTGGCTTCCTACGGGCTCCTTTACCAGCCCCTTTGCAGAAAGATTCTAGCCTAGTTCGCTGTCATTAGAAAAAGCTGCATACTTTGCCTCCAAAACTCCTGAGAGCATCTTCCACTCTCCTAGACTGGCTGCTCCGAGCTCTGAGCTGCAACCCTTGAGCTGCATATACTAGCTGGAGTTTTGACTCTTCATCTTTATTCTAAATATTAATACAGAGCCTAGGGACCTAGCCTGCAATGGTAAGGGCTTGGTCTTACCTTGACCATTTTATGTATTTTATATTGTGCACCTTGTCTTTGGCCGTCAGTGTTTGCTCCAGACTTTAAGGTCCTAGTTTCAGTCACATCTTCACTGCTTAATGCTTTCCTGCTGCCTTCCTGAGGCAATGAGTCCTGTGTTATGTTCTGCTGTGTTCCTGGCACTGAGCGCAGTACTCACAGCACTGTAGGTTCTCAGTAGATGCTTGGGGAGAGAATGAACTGTTGTCCGACAGGATCCCTGCCGCTGCAACAGCACACAGCCGTGTCCCAAGTAGGCCTTGTTAGAGTGTCTGGAATGGCAGGCATTTCTTTCTTTTTTTACTTATTTGTTTATTTATTCCTTCACCTTGGGAATAGGATTCTTGTTTCTCCAAGTTCTTTGGGGGAACTTTTAGTACAGATTTATAATTATAATGATATTCAGAAAGCTTTATTTTTGCTGTGGGGCTTCTAAGAACAGTAATAGACATGTCTAAGGCTGTCTGGATTACCCCATGGAGTAAGAATTACTCCAGTTGGGGCCAGGGAGTTAGCTCAGTGGTTCCAGCGCCTGCCTTGCAAGTGCAAGGGCCCAGGTTCAATTCCCCGGTAACCACATACCATACTGGGCATGGAGACTCACCCCAGCAGCAACCAGTACCACATAGCACAGTGCCGGGTGTGGTGGCTCACGCCTGCAATCCCAGCACTCAGGAGGCAGAGGCAGAAGGATTGCTGTGATGTGAGTTTGAGGCTGAGCTCAGGGCCAGCCTGAACCACAAAAAGCGAGACCCTGTCTCAAAAAAACCTAAAAAAAGAAAAAAAAAGAGAATTACTCCAGTTTACTATAAACATAAGCATAATTGTACGCTGTGAATTACAGATACACAGTGCAATTCTGATAATAATTTCTAATCACATCTCACCAAGGATGAGCCAGTATGGCTAAGGAAGCACATCTGTTGCCACCGGGCGTGGTTTCATATGTAAGGGCTGCTGGTCCTCATATCCACCTTCCAGGCTATTCCTTCCCTGCCTGGGTCAGTTTAGGGATGATCAGCTCCTAGTACCAGTGTTCCTCTGTTACTAACAGCATATTTCTCTAGTCATGTTAGCAATCATACGCTCTTCAGATTTTAAATTAAAAAGATGAAACTGAAGCAATTCAGACCTCGGTTCACAGAATTAAAAGAGACGTTAAAGTCTATGCAGCAAATAGTTTTCTATCTGAGGGCCCAGGACTCATCAGCGCTGTGTCTAGACTTTGCCAGGAAGAGTGCTGAGATCATCTGGTGATGTTGGCGACAAACAAAGGATGAGGAGTTGGTGGCATTTGCCACCTACTAGTTGTCCTTATAGAAACGAGGGACATCCTACAGGGCGAAGGAAGGCAAGATTCAAGTGGGAAATGACACTGATATTTTAGGAAAGTTGAAAGCTTATAGCAGAACTAGTATTTATTTTACTCAGTATCAACTGATAATCAAAGTCACTTTCAAACCAACAAGGCTGATAAAAAATTGAAAAAAATAGAGAATCAGGGGCAGAAGAAGGGAAAAGCAAGTGGGTATGAGGGAGAGAAATGAATAAAGAATGTTATAGGCATGAAGTATGTTGTAGGCATGTTTTGGCAAAATGAAACCCATTATTCTGTATAACAAATACATCTTACACACACACACACACACACACATACACACACACACGTACATGCACACGCACAGAACAAAAAAAAAATAAAAAGAATACTTGGCCCTGCTTAAAGCAAAATAGTTCTAAATGCAAACATTGGTGAAATCTGAACAGCCAACTGGGGCTCCAGCTGATTTCCACACTCTGAGTGCTGGTAGCCGCGATGGGACAAAGGGGTGATTCGTCTGTTGCTCCTGTAGACTGACCAGGGGCAGTGGATTTTATGGGCTAGACGTGTTAGGAGAGTCTCGGCTCCAGACAGATTTTTCCAAATTCTGTCCCTCAAATTCAATAGAAAGGAAGTTGCCATTCCATGAAGACAAATCAAATTGGATTCCACAGCACAAAATGTTGGAGATGTTTAAAAATTGTAATTTAAGGAAAAAGACAGAGCATGGTAAGTCAAAGGCATCCATGCCTTCATTCCACAGACAATTACAAAGTAAACTAATGGGATAAAAAAGATCGCAGATTGTAACTTGTCTGGTCTCTGAATTCTGATGCAAGAAGAACAAAATAAAATTTCTAGTTTAAAAATTCCAAAACCAAAATGTTCAGTTAGAGGGACTGTGTAAGTAAATGAAAGCTAATATGCCTAATGGATTAGTGTGCACCTAAGTATCATGATTAGTATGACTATAAGGGTTTAGAATAATATGAGAGACGTTTGTTAGGAAGGTATGTGACCCCAGTATTGTAAGTACAGGATGATCAAAACTAGAGAATGCCAGCTATTTGGGAGACTGAAACAGGAGGATTGAAAATTTAAGGCCAAACTGAGTAGTTTAGTAAGATGTCTCAAAAAAAAAAAAATTAAAGGTATGGAAATGTAGCTTAGTGTGAAGGCCTGTGTTCAACCCTCAGTACTACAAATAGACAGATACACACACACACACACACACACACACACACACACTCATGGGGAATAAAGTATTTCACTGGAAAAAGCCATCTTCATTGCTTTCTGGAGTAAGAAGGGGCGGTTGTGATGTATTAAATGTAATTACTTACATTGCTCTTTTTTGGCATTTTTATATATCAGGCATCAAAATATTAACAACATTTGTGCTCAAGAGCTGTAACCAAGGGTGATTTTTTCTATTGTTGGCTTTTATTATATTAGTCCTTGTTTATTGTAGAAAAGAGATAAAAGTAAGATAAAGTAACGTTCAGAATTCTGCCCCAGATGGATAATGTTTGGGTGTTTTCTTTCTCCAGAAAGTCCTCCCCTGCTTCTAACATCTTATCCCATTGTTCTTGCTGTGTTCTAAAGCAGTTCCACAAGTTCTTTCTCAGGAATGTTGTTAGTTGTGCTGTTGTGGCTGCCTCAGTGTCCTGAATCAGTTCAAATCATTTACTTCTCACTGTCAGTTTGACTTTGGAGAAGAGCCAGAAATCACAAATGCCATATCCAGTGAACATGGATGAGGACACACTGTCACCTTTTTACAAACCTGCCTTTCCACTGGGTGGCACTCCAGATTCACTGTATTTTTTTAAATTGAAATCTTTATTGGTACATTACATATACACTTCATGATTGCACTCCAATGGGGATTTGTATCAGTATAAGACATAACTTAATTCTCATTTTTCCCATAGCCCTACCCACCGTACCACCCCCTTATATACATAACATTTGTTTCCTTTCTTACATAAAATTTATTTCCTTTCCAAATTCACTGTATTTTTTATTTCATCTCCTAAAGATACTCACAAGAGAGGCTTTTCAGAACTGCTTCAGAAAGTAGCAGGAATGATAAGTGTGTGCAAAGTGAGAAGTAGTTTAAGGGAGACTAATGGCAACATGTCTTTTACCCTAATACATTTTTAAAAATTTATTTTACTATGTATTATTTTCTATAGAGGCAGGTCCACTCCTTGTGATCTGATGAATTTTGAACTTTTGTCCTAGAACGAATCTATGAAGTGAAGGACAGCTTAGGAAAGGCCATACCCTTGTCAAATGGTATGTGGACAGACAAATGTCAAGTGTTTGCAGGGATCACTTGGCTTGGAGCCAGCTCACTTCCTTATCCTCTCCAGGCTCCCTTGCACCTGGTACACAGGTACCAACACATGCTCCAGACCTGAGCAGGGAGCTCTCCCAAGGGAAGGGTGCAGCAAGGACAGGAAGGACACAGTGAAGAGAAGCAGAGAGAAGCTGCTGCAAAGAAGAGCATGTGAGGGACATCCAGTCTCAGGGGCTTTCAGTGACTCAGAGCCACTTACAGGGTCTGTAATCATTTTCTGGGTTTTGACAATAAAATCCCAAAACTGGCTGGCTTAAAATAATAGAAGTTTCTTTATGGAAGACAGAGGAAGAGGACACAGCCAGAACCCTTGTGGCAAGCTCCAGTCCCCTGTGAGTCCCACAGCAAAAAGATTAACAACCAACAAACAACAAAATTGGAACCTTGAGAAAAAGGCTGAGCCCAGGCTCGACCCTTGCTTCTTCGAGCAGTAGCAAAAGGCCAAATATCCTGAGCTGGCTGCACCTTTATTTGAAACCAAGCCTTCACACCCACAATCCTAGCATGCATAAAGCTGGGTGGATATCTGAAATAATCCCGTATAGTGGAAGGTCCCACAGGGCAGGGCAGATGTCTGCCAACAATCCCAGTAGTTGATCCTGCAGAGCAGGGCAAGATAGACATCCAAAAGTCATCCACACTGCCCAACATTTATTATTTCATAGTTTCAAAGACTGGAAGTCCAAATTCAACATATCAGACTGGCCATGCTACCATGAATCCTTTAAATAAGGACACTTCCTTGCCATTTTCAACTTCCGGTAGCCCCAGGCATCCTTGGTTCATGGCAGCACAGCTCTCATCTTGGCCTCTGCCTTCACATGACCATCCTCCCTCAGTATCTGACTCTTCATGTGGTGGTGGTGGTGGTGGTGGTGGTGGTGGTGGTGTGTGTGTGTGTGTGTGTGTGTGTGTGTGTGTGTGTGTGCATGCGCGCGCATGTGTGCATATGTATATCCCAGTTTCTTCTTTTCAGGAGTCCTGCCCTATAGTATGAGGACCCACCTTTAGGACTCTATATCAGTTTGATTATATATGCAAAGACTCTATTCCTCAATAAGGTGACTGTTACAGGTTGCCCAGGTTAAAACAACAATGTGCCTCTTTGGGGGACACAATTCAGCCCACAACAGGTCCAACAAGGGCCAACACTATTAGTTCTCTTTCACTATGTCAGATGTACCTGGAAGGATTCACTAAATAAGACAAGCAAACTATCTGGAAATCCTTTTAATTTCTCCCCTAACAACCAAAGATTTTCTGGAGTCCCCCAGAAAAAAATTTTTGAGAAGGAAGAGGTCCAAGATAAGATTAGCTTTGGAAAAGTCACTTGATTCCTCTGGGCCTCAGTTTTCTAATTTACAAATGGAGCTGATGCAGTGATTTTGAAGGCGTTGGCCTTGATGCCTTGGTGGAGTGTGAGTGATGTTCTAACCACCACGAAGTGGCTCTACCGTGTCATCTCCCCTGTGCTTCCTCTGGGTGGTTCAGCCTCCATGGGTTCTTTCTCTTGCATACACAAAAATTTGGTATTGATGAACTAAAATTAGTGTTCCCAGAGTTTACTGAGAACTCAAATTTGCTGTTTCACACTACACTTTAAATAAAGGGTTTTCTTGTTATTTTTATTTTTATTTTTTATTTTTTTGCTTTTTAGCAGTTGTTTTGAGCTGCTGTGGTTTTTGGTTGCTCTTACTCATACTTTTTATTTATAAATTACTATTGGTTTTGTGCTCTCATTATCTGTTTAGCCTGATGAGAGTTTTTGGTTTGCCCTAGAGTGGAAAATAATATTTACTTAAAGTTGTCCAATATTTAGCTATAATATACAGATAAATAACAGCTCAAAAATTAATCTCATGTGCCTCTGTTGTTAGAGGAGGAAAGTTATAAAACACACACAGAATCTCTTTGTGGAGTGCTTGTATGGTAGGGTGACTATTGGCCTCAGTCTTCCCAGGACTGAGAGAATTGCTATGATGCAAACTTCCAGAGCTAAAACTGAAAAAAATCCCACAGAAGCTGTCCTATTTGGTTACATTATTATACAGGCTTGCTTGCTTGTGGTTGTGAACTATTTTCATAACTTTCATTTTACAACCAGGGTTAGCATAATAAAATGAGTGACTTATTTTTGAGATCAGAGGGAATTCATCCCTAGTGTAAAACTGAGTGTGTAATGGTAGGGTCTTTTCTTTTAATGTAATAGGAAATGAGTCATGCAAATTGCACATGAACAGGTTCCGTGGATATCTCCATTCTGGTCCTCCGCATATCTCTCCTCCTCCTCTTTAGCCCCACCTCCCAGTTGCCAAATTCAGAAGAGAAATGGAACAGCATAGAAGAGAAATGGAATATTGGTGTTCTTTGACTCTATCCTGGGTATATATTTTAAAAAATGTTTAGAAGCTTCTAGTTAAAGAACTTGGAGTGGTTCTCTCTGTAAGAAAAAGAAAAACTTTAAAGCGGTGCATTTTCAAGACAAAATAGTTCATTCTGAATGGAAAATTACTGGCAGTTAACACTGAATAACTCCTGAAAAAGCTCATTTAGAGGATCCCTGAGCAACGGGAACCTTGGGCAAAAAATAAACTAAGAAAGAAAACTGTAGCCATGATAGCTAAAACTAAGTAGAAACATGGTAATCACAAAGTCACAGGAACATCTGCTTCCCAGGAAGTCCTAGAATAAATAACAGACAGTATTATGAAGAAATTCAAACTCAGATCGGGACAGAGGCCAAGGAACTGCCTTACACAGAGAAAAAGAAAACTTAGGTGTTGTCCAGAGAAGACTGTAACTTCTGCGAAAGTTGGCCAATTAGAAACTGCCGGAAGGGGTCTGTGTGCTAGGGAATAAACTGTTTCCTGTAACAGCTCAGGGCGTGGCTGGTCCGTGGACACCTAGCCTTGCAAGACGGATTAAAAAATGTCTCTTTTGCTGTTCCTCTTTCTCACACTCCCTCTCTGCCCCACGCTGGAAGCCCGGGGCTGCAGGTCCGCTTCCTTAGAGCAGGGTTCCAGCTAGTACTGAGAGCAGGAATCAGACTCTGGGATGGAGCCCAGAGTCCTGACTGAAAAGTAGCTTGAGGACAGGGCCTTCTCCTTGCCCTGGAAGATCTCAAGTCCAGCCTTCCTGGACTACGTCCCCTGTGGATGCTCTTTTTTAGCCCCACTGTTTTATAGGAGAGGAAACAGAAAGAGAGATGCTAGTTATTTATGTGTGCGTGTTCTGTGTATCAGAATTCAGATTAGGGGCTTGTTATTTTGTGTAACTTGTCCTCATAACAGTGCTATGAAGTCTGGTTGTAGGCCAGGAGCTTGCGGTGGAATTCAAACCTGGCCACCCTCACCTGGCTGATCTGGACCCCAGCTCCCTTGGGTGACTTTGTGGCCCTAAGGAACCTAGGACTGCACTCACCTGAGCAGATGCGAAAGGGACAGAGCCTCAAAAAACCCAAACAAATAAACAAGGGGTGACAACTTAAAATCACTGTGAATTCAGACTGCAATAGAAGCTCCTGGTGATCTATCCTTAGAATTCATTAGCCACAGTTTTCCCCAAAGCCTGGGAATCTCCAGCCCACTGTCCAGGCCACTGAAAGGGCAGCGTGTGCTGGCCACCATAGCTGGCGGAGCCACTCCTGGAGGCAGCTTCTACTCCACGGACCTCCTCCTCCTCCTAAATGGTGGTGTCTGTTCTAAAGTGAGGGCGTTTCTGCCCTACGGCCAGAGGAGTTGTCCTTCACAGTGGGCAGGTGACCTTGTTGTGACCTGACTTCCGCTCAGCTGTGGGCTTTTTTTGTCCCTTGGCAACGCACAGACACAGCATTGTAGGCAGGGTTAACACTGGGGCTGCTGTTTGTATACCTTCCAATCCCACTTATGTGGAATTAATTTACTCCATGATTATAACTCACCGCGCTTCCTGTCTTGACCAGTTTCTATAATTCACACCTGACTGCTCCATTCTGCACCCACTTCCTAGGCTCAGGGGCAGCAGTTGGAAGCTGACTCTCAGGGTGACTCACATGAGGAGTCCACTCAGCACAGAAGAGTTTTTCTCATTACAGAACGAGGAGGGTTATAAAAACAGTGTTGGTTTTGCCTCCCAAACAACCGGTTCCCCGTTAAGCCCTCCTTTTCCAAGGAAGTGTGCGTACTATTATTCAACTGCTTTCCAACTCCACATCTGGCTCCCAGTTTCTGCAGTGTGCACAAGAGTCTTTGGCTTCTTTAGCAGAAACTTGGCCCTTGGTTCCTATCTGTCCTTGGCACCTAACAAAAGCTGGCTGGCTGTGGAGTCCTACAGCAGTGTGTGGGAAGTGTCTGCTACTTTAGGGGTTACTGCTTACAAGGCCTGCAAACTTTTCTGACAAAAATCAAGGGCTGCTGACTACAGCTTCACAGAGAAGGGCTCCTGGCCAAGGTCTCTCACTTACCTTTTGGTAGAGGTGAGCAAGGGAGCATTTGCATTGTGTCTGCTGGTACCAGGGGTTTTTAACAGATGAAAAGACAAGCCGCAGTTGGCTGCCTGGTGACACTTCTGCATTGACCTTCTAGTCTGGCAGAGGGAACATGCTAGGTTGAAGGCCTGAGGCTGGCCTGCTGGGAACAAGCTCCCCTTCCTAGCTCACTCCTGCCTCTGAAGAGCTCCTGTTAGTTCTGGGGTTTGCCCCTGGGCCTCTGTCAGCATTGTGAATGTGACCTGCACACTGCCCACCGGCTGTAGAGTGAAGCCCTCCCTTCAGGATCTTAGAAGGTGACTCTCTCGCCTGGCCTGGTTCCCATCACTGCTCTTCACAGATCCTTTTCCATCCTTCTTCACCTGACAGTGCGTGTCCGAGGTCCCTACCCATCCCTGCCTCCCTGTGTTTGTCACACAGTCCCCCCCCCCCCGGCAGAGCCCATGCTCTCCTCAACTTCTGTGTGCATCAAGTCTCATTCTCCCAGGGCTCCCACTGGACCTGTCCTCTCTGCTGTGAGAAGCACTTCCTAGGCCTGTGGTTCCTGGGTGGCTGTGTCTCCATCCAGTCCCATGAGTGTGCTAGTACTGGTTTCCATGACACTGGAGCTATGCATGGTTCTTTGTTATGCCCATGGGACTGCACATGCTCTGAGCACCAGATACTCCTTCACGTTCATGGATGGCACTCCACAGAAGGTGACCAACGACCACGGACTTGATGACCACACCACCAGTTGTCTCTTGGTTGAATCCAGAGTGCATCTTCTTGCTTTGAACGTGAATTGTGATGTCATAATTCAAAATCTCAGTTATGCCAACAACTAGCTCAGTGAATGCAGGCAGGCTATTTTGTTTCAATGGGCTTGCTTCTTCATCTATAAAACACCAACTGATTGTGGAGAGATTGTGGATGTAGGTGGAGTAATGCGTAGGGCATACTTGGTGCATCCTGACGCAGAATCGGTATGCATAAAATCACAGCTATTATTATTGCCTGACTCCTTTTGGGGTTAGTATCTCTTCTGCACTGAGCATGAGTGAATAGCCAATTAACAGAGACACTGGTTTGAGGGGAAGTATCCATGAAAGATAATGTTTTGGACCAACATGGAAAGAAGTCAGAGTGAGCTGTGTCTGTTTCTCCCAGATTCCCAGCAGCAGCAGGCAGACTTGTCAGCTGGCTCTCCACAGTGCAAAGCTCTTCTCAAGTGGGAAACCAGCACTTGTCTCCTGACCTTGAACGTAACAAACAGCTCCCGAGGAAGGTAGTTCCAATTACAGTCAGAGCTGGAGGAGCTCTTTCAAAACAGATTGATTTATTGACCAGAAATACAGCACAACAGCCCACACAGACTTCTACCTTTGGCAAACAGCCCTGCCTACTTACTTCTCTCTCACTCTGGTGTATTGATCTGTGTGGGTGAGTTAGTGTTGTATATTGTAGAAGTGTGTGTGTGTGTGTGTGTGTGTGTGTGTGTGTGTGTGTGTGTGTGTGTTTTGAGGTCCATCAATGGAAGGGAAGCTTGTTCTTTTTCTCTTTGTACCAGATAGCTTTAACTTCACTCTCTTGCTTCAGGAGGGCTCAGAATATTCCCAGATGTCTCTCATTCTGATCTTTAGGTTTCTGACATATATTTTGTAAGAAAACTAGTCTTTGCCAAGCAAAGTATGGCTACCGCCACTGGACACCAAAGTGCCCAAGACCTGGACGAGTAAAGGCATTTGCCTGACATCCAATGGTGCTTAAACTATGACCCACATCCAGGTGGCTTCAGAGATGGTTTACCTTGGGCTTTGGCATTCTGGAGAACAGATGGCCAGCTGCCACAGGAGCAAAGTCCAGATCATCAGGTCACTGGAAAGGGAGATGCTTTGGAATGTAGGGACACAATTTCAACTTGGAACAGTATGTACCCATCATGTGCACGGTATGTGAGCTTCTCCTTTGTACTAGTTCTTTATTGTCTTTGAACAGATCATTACAAACTTAACAGCTTCAGACAACATGTATGTATTATGCATGTTATGTTATGGTACCTATTGGGTCAGGAATGCAGGTACAGCTTAGTTAAAACCTCCACTTAAGTCTTGTGAGCCTGTAACCAAGGAGGTGACTATGATCTTGTCTGGAAGCTTGACTGGGGTCGACACTGCTCACATGGTGTTGACAACACTCAGTTCTCCAGGTGTAGGCCTGCAAGCTTCCATCCTTTGAGGCTGCTGCAGTGACACATCACTTGGGGTTCCAGTGTGGAACGGAGAGCCAGAGAGTCTTGCAAAGTGGGTACTATCATCTCCTGGACATAATGGTCATCTTTGTCATGGTTAGTTAGAAGCAAGATGAAGGTCTCAGAGAAATTTACACAAAAGCCAGAACTCCAGCAAGTGGGCATCGTGGATGAGGCCACTAAGGGGTTGCTCACCACGTCCTGTGTCTTTCTTTTCCTTTTTATTCTTTTTCTTTATTTATCTCTCCTAGTCTAGATTCAGACAAAAGGCTTTGCTAGTGTGTAAGAACTATATAATAATGATGCTAATGTCCAGACACGATCCTGTTGTTATTAATTTTCTTATAATATCTGTACAGAGAGTGCCATCCTAAGCATAGAGTTTAGTTTTCCAGAAACTGAACATATGGGTGTAACCATCACATGGATGCACCTGGGGGTATTACCAGTGCCCCAAAGCCCCCATCAGCCTCTCTTTTAGACTTTAGAACTCTTACAGGTGAATTTCTAAAGAGGATAGACTATGTTTTCCCATTTTAACCCATTTTCTAAGTAGAGACCTGTGGCAGGAAATCTTTATGTGAACATCGTCCTGTTGCCATGGTCCCCGGGTGTCCATTCCTCCTGTCCAGTTGTGCACTCCCTGTCGATCACTAATCTGTGACACTCTGATGAGCACCGAGTAATTTCTGGCTTGGAGGAGACACTGCTGCTAGAAGGCTGAGCATCCTTCACGTGCAAATCTGACATCCCAAACTCCCTGAGTTCTGACACTCACAAGGTTTCAAATTGTAGAGCATTTTATATTTTTTTAGATTAAGTATCCTCAACTGCTAATGCCTACATGTGTATCTCCAAATATAAAAACTCTGAAATCTGAAACACTTCCGTACTACACATTTCCCAGGAGGGAAAACACCTGTGTGTGCCTTCTGCAGAGCACAGTACACATCCCTGTTGGCTAGTTCATACAGTCATACGGTTTACATACTTGGGCAAGTTACATTTAGTATGTCACTCTTGAAGGAAGGCAGCACCTTCCCCTCTAACCACAGCAGCATTTGTGCCATTTACATTTCTCTGTAGGTCCTAACAGATCGAATAGGAAGAAAGGCCAAGTGGTACAGAGACAAAGAAGAGTTCTGGGTCAAATACATTACTACTGTTCCAGGTTCTCTTATGACTTTTTCTTAAGGGAAGCCTTGTTTTATAAGATTTCTGTATACTAAGCAAAGGTCCTTTTCTCAGTATCATTTAATTCATCTTCTCATTCTCTTATTAATCAAAGATACATCTAACCAGCTGCAGGACTGCTGACCCAACAGCTTGCTTTACAGAGCTGATGAAATTCAGATAAAGCCAGAGGAAGTCCAGGTGTGGGCTGACCTTGGTAGCCTCCATCCAAGAAGAACTTCTGCTGGGCTGGGAAACACTGAGACCGTGCCAGCCTTCCCCTGTGCGATGTCATGTGAACTTTAGGTGATTAAGGACCTTACACCTCCTCAGAGTTTTCTAAAACCCATAACTATATCTAAGTCCTCTGATTTATGACCAACAGATACATCAAGGCACAAGTAATTCCCATATCATTTGGAATAGTCCATCTAGGTTAGTGACTTTAAAGTTTCAAAACTGCTCTTTACTTTGCATTTCTTGTTTTTGAGACAGGGTCTCACTTTGTAACTCAGGCTGGCCTTGAGCTCAGCTTTGAACTCAGCAATCCTTCTGCCTCTGCCTCCCAAGTGCTGGGATTACAGGCGTGAGCCACCATCCCTGGCACTGTGGTATGTGGTTCTGATTGCTGGTGGGTGTGAGTTTCCATGCCCAGCATTGTGGTACATGGTATTGGGGATCGAACTCAGGACCTTGTGCTTGCCAGGCAGATGCTGGAGCCACTAAGCTAAATCCCCAGCCCTGGATATTGGCTTTTGACTCCATTTTGAAATACAAATTTATTCCACTGATAACAGAACATAAGAGTGTCTTTTTCGCCTCTGTTGGTAATTTTCTGTTACATTTGAGTTTTCTAAACTGATTGGTAAAATGTGATCATTTGGCATTAATTGCATTTTGTTGATTCCTGATGAGGTTAAGTTTTTTTATTTCTGTCTCTATCTGTCTGTCTGTTTGTCTCCCTCCTTTATTTAGCATTTCTTCTTGTATCTTCATGCCCTCCTGGCCTTTGCTTGTCTCCACTCCTGCATCCCAGCCTTGACCGTGGCGAGGACATCAGTGTCCCACAGAAGAATTCAGTGCTTGTTAAGCCTCTGTAAAATGGTAAGGCCCACAGCTGATCCGCTGCCTCTGTGATTATTCCAACTAGGATGGCAGAATCCCTCTCAGAGCTGTAAACCTCAGGTGTCACTGAGCTTGTGGTCTCCATCTCCCAGGGCCATCGGCACAGGAGTGCTGGCTGCGGATGTAATGACATAGACAGGAGAGCTTCCTGCCATGTCCCATATCAGGATCTTGCCTCAGAGGAAGTGTTCCCTCCCTCTTTGGGGAAACAAGCAACTGTAAATCAGGTAAAGACGTGAGTCAGACTTATTTATCCTTGTAAGAGTTTTATGTGCTGGAGTCAGCAAGGGACCCATGTTCCTGATTCATGACTGACTTGTGGAGTTGTCACTTAAAGGAAGACGAGCCCACCCTGCTCAGCGGGCTGGTATGGAAGGGTCTGGGGGCCGAGACACCCCGTCATGGGGCCTGATCTTGCCTCTCCACCTGGACTGACCCTTGTCTTTCAGAGTTCAGACACATGATGGGAAATCACAGAACAGTGGGAAACTCTTCCTCTTGGTGCTGTAACAGTTCTTTCCCTCCCCTGGCCACCTCCCTGTCCCTCTTCCTGGGAAAGAATGTTGGCCCGGCCCACAGCTGCACTCTTGTGATCCAAGACAAGGAAGGAAACATTGAAGGGGGAGTTCCCACGGCTGTTAGTTAGCAATCAAGGGCAAAGCTGAACTCAATAACAGCCATAATAAATTGTGGCTTCTCTTTGTAAGACAGTATTAGTCACCTATTAAAAATAATATTTTCAAAGAGTTTTTATGACACTGAGAAGTGCTTATGACATGAAGATGAGAGGACATGTAAAATCTATAGACGTCAGAATATGATTTTGATGATGGGAAAGAGAAGTTGAAAATATAGTCAGAAGGGAACCATGATTATCTCTGAGACTGCGTGTGAATTTTATGTGTCTGTTATATTGCAAAACTTTCTTACATTAAATCTTTGGGATTCTTGTTTACCAGAAAAACAGTCACAGTATTTTTTTCAGACAAGTCTCATGTGATTCATGTCACCCTTCTCGGGGATCTTCCAAAGTCTCCGGTGTTACTTCTGATTTGTCCTGTGTTGGGCAGAGTCAGGGACTGTCGCTGCCAGGACAGGGGCAGTCTGAGCAGGCAACTGCCCTGCCAGAATATTACGCCACATCTCACTAAAGATGTAGTCACCTGTGGACTTTAGGTCTTTTCTTCTCCTACCTTCCTTTCCTCTTTTCCTTCCTCTTTCTACCTCTTTCTTCTTCCCTCTCTTCCTTTCTTCCTATCTTCATTTCTTTCTTTATTTTAAGCTTTTCTTTTTTCCACTTTGGTCCTAGGTAAAGTAAATCTCAACTAAGTAGCGATCCTGAACAAAATCAATTCTCAGCAAGTTGAAACGGTCAGCTGCAACCCAGCCAAATGGCAAGGAGAGCTCCAGCTTGGGAAAAGCTTAGGGGACCCAAAGAGCACTGTGAACTGTTGTTATCACAGTATTTCTGGGGGGCTAGTTTCAATGCTGGGTGGGAAAGACTGCCTTCTGCAAATCACAAAAATGATAAAACACCCATCACCAATGACATTACCAGCAGTGCCTCCACTGTGTGCTGAATGCTTCCAGATGCTGGACTAAAATACGATCTGTTGTTTTATTTGACTTTTAAAACCATTCAGTCCATGAGAAACCCAACATTAACTAAGGTGGTGGATGTCTCTCTACCTGTGCGAATTTGCCTGGGGAAAAGGAAGCTTCCACCTCAGCTACATAGGGGAATACTCTAGATGGCAGCCTTGGCTGCTGCAGTTGGAAAAACTGGCGGAGCTGCACTACCAGATGTTCTGTATGCACCTTTCTGAATAAAAGTGACAACTCGATTCCTTTGGATGCTGTAGGTTTACACCAAAGGGTATAGTAATGCCTCACAGGAAGTAGGAGGCCAAACGCTCTGGGCTCCTGCACAGCCTTAGCTGAAGCCGCTTGGTGGCTCCCCTTGACTGATGTTGAAAGACCAGAGGTTTTGATGGCCTGAGATGCACTGTGTTGGTCAGGTTGTGGCCCTTGGGTGATTTTGTGAGTTACTGGGCATGTGGATCCATTTGTGTGGTGACAGGAGTGAAGCACAGATTGGACCAATCAACTATTAGTGAGGCTCCACAATGTGAAGGGGAGGCTGGACCACACCGTCCCTTTGGCCAAATGCCTTGTTTCAAGCTTATGTGAGAACAATGAATATCCCAAACAAACTTATTGTACCTACTAAGACATACTCCTACACACACATAAGAAAGACACACACCCACAGAGTAATCTATGTATCTAAAATACAGTTTTTAATAAAACACAACTGGTTCATTCACAGAAGCTTAGGATAGAGGTGACTGTGCAAGTGTAACTTGTACATTCTTCTAAAATGCCAGCTGACTTTTGTGGAGTTGGCTGCCCGAGCAGTGCCCTCTGCAGCAGCTTCCTAGGCAGCTGAGCCAGCTGTTGGCAACAGTGAGTTCTTCCTCCAGGGTTGGGGTTGAGTCAGCATCACATGCTTTTGAGGTCCCCAATGACCACGTGGGCTGCATTTCGTCCAGCAGCTCCCATGACCCCTCCTCCTGCAACCATACCTTTGCTCAGAAGCCTCCCAGGGGAATGACAGGGGTGTGGCTTGCAGATCACTACCCAGAGCCCCGCTCCCTCCTAGGTCCTGCACCACAGCGCGGAGGGCTGGGCCAGGGCTGAGGCCGCTTGTGATTCCAGGAGACAGTGGTGAGATGAAAGTGCAAGAATAAGAGTGGATCATGATGTTTACATAAAATGTACCAATAAAGAATTCAATTAAAAAAAAAAGGGCCAGGAAAGAGGGGAAGAGCAGTCTACTGTGTGAGGCTGGGACCCTCCCAGCTCAGAGAAAGTGCCAGGAAATAGCAGCAGCCTCTGGCAGATTAGAGAGAGGCGCGGCTTCTGCATGGGAAAGAACTTTAAAATTAGAAAACCTAACCTAATCAGTGGTTAACTGATTCTTCTGGTCTCAAATATGAGTGAGGGATTTAGGAATATGGGTCTCCCGCCACCCCAAACTAGAATCAGGTAAGACACTTCCCTGGAGACAAACCTCCTAACTTGAGGGCGGGTGTGATGGAGCGAGGGCTGTGACTGACCAGCCACTCACCCCGGAGCACTTACACCGCATGGGGACTCTGGACAACACTGGCTTGTTGGGCAGGAGGTCCACGCTGCTTCTTCCTCCCTCACTGCACATCCCCCTCTGTCTGCACACCTCTGCCTTCCCAGCAGCCCTCAGCACTGTCTCAGCCCACACAGGAAAGTGGAGCTCTGGTCACTTACCAGGATGGGCCCCACTGCCACAGAGATACAGGCCCCGGAGAGGGGAGCGGTAGCCAGCGTGCAGAGGCACAGGGCGGGCGAAGTAGAGCTGGTCCAGGGACATTGCACAGTGGAATATGTTCTGTGGAGACAGGGCCGTGGTTGTTAATATAGGAGTGAGGCAGTCTTTTACCGCCTCAGCTGGAATTCTTCTTCTTTTTAAGTTTTTATTAGTGCAGATTGGCAGTTCACAATTGTCTTGAGGAGTGATTACATGCACAAACCACAGCTTTTTTTTTTCAGTTCTGTTCTCCTTTCTCCCTCCCTTCTCTTCCAATTCCCTATCCTATTTTTTATTCTTGTTGATATTATTAATCTTGGCTTGTCTTATGGCATATAATATTATATATAATATATTATATATAATATTATATATATTATATATTATTGTATAATATATATATATATTTTAAAGTTCTTGTCAATGGCATATCTTTATTCTACTTATTTCACTTTTTCCTTCTAAATCACTTCCTTACTGCAAAAGGTCTATCTCCTTGTTGCCTTCTATTTATCCTTTATTCTTCTCTTTGTTTGTAGTTAGGCTCACTAAAATAAGAGATACTATGTGCTATTTAAGCTTGTGTGTCTGGTTAATTTCACTCAATATTATATTTTCCAGGGCCGGGGATTTAGCTCAGTGGTTCTGGTGCCTGTCTTGCAAGCACAAGGGCCCGGGTTCGATTCCCCAGTATCCACATACAATACTGGGCTTGGAGACTCACCCCAGCAGCAACCAGTACCACATACCACAGTGCCGGGCGTGGTGTCTGACGCCTGTAATCCCAGCACTCAGGAGGCAGAGGCAGGAGGATTGCTGTGATGTGAGTTTGAGGCCGAGCTCAGGGCCAGCCTGAACCACAAAGCGAGACCCTGTCTCAAAAAAAAAACCTTAAAAAAAAATTATATTTTCCAGATGCATCTATTTTCTACAAATATTTCAAGTCTGTCATTCTCTATGGCAGAGTAGTATTCCATTATATAGAGATACCACATTTTCTTTATCCAGTCATCTGTTGATGGGTATACAGGCTGTTTTCAGGATTTAGCAGTTACGATTGTGTTGCTATAAACACTAGTATGCATGCACTGCTACAGTACGATGTCTTAAGCACTTTGGGGAAGATACCTAATGGGGGAAGGGGGAGTCCCTGACCAGGTCACATGGAATTTCTAATCTTTGTTCTTTGAAAAATCTCCATACTATCATGATGTGTATATTTAATGTACCAATAAAGATAAAAAAAAATCTCCATACTAATTTCCATAATGGTTGTACTATTCACAGCAATAAGGAAAGAAGGTTCCTTTTTCACCATATCCTCCCTGGCATTCCTTATTGTTTGATTTCTTAATGATTACTGTTCTTTCTGGAGTAAGATGAAATCTTAGTGTTGTTTTAATAGCATTTCTCTAGTAACCAGAGAAATTGAGGATTTTTTTCATACACTTGTTCACTATTTGTATTTCTTCCTCTATGAAGAGTCTGTACATTTCTTTTGCTCATTTCCTTATCGGATCTCTACGTGGTTTAATTTTTTCTGTCCTTTGTTTATTTTAGACATTAATGCTGTATCTGAGGAGTAGCTGGCAAAATTTTTTTCACATTCTGTGGGTTGTCACTTGACTCTAAAGATAGATTTTTTTTTTTTTTTTTCTGTCCAGGAGCTTATTAAATGGCTGACTCTAATCCCATTTTTTGATTCCCACTGTTATTTCTTGGGCAATTAAAGTCCTGTTTAGAAAATCTTTTCTTATGCATACATTTTCAAGTGTTTTACCTATTTTATCTTCTAATAGGTTTAACGTTTCTTTTTAATGTTTAGATCTTGGCTTTATTTTGATTTTAATTTAGTATATAGTGAGAGATAAGGGTCCATTTTTAATCTCCTACACACAGATAACCAGTTTTTCCAGCACCACTTGTTGAACAGATTGTCTTTCTTCCAACAAATGCTTTTGGCCCCCTTTAAAGATAAACATCTGCATGTATCTGTGGAAGTTTCTGTACCCCCAGTTCTGTTCCACTGATCTACATACCTGCTTCTATTCCAGTACAGTGCTGTTTTTATCACTATCGCTTTGTAATATAGCTTGAAGTCAGCTAATGCTGCACCTCCCTGCTCTGCTCTGATTGCCCCAAACTGCTATTGTGATCCTGGGTCTCTTTGGGTTCCACATGAATTATTTGTGGTTACAGAAACTCCCACAGATTTAATCTTATATCTGAGGAGCAGGGCAAGGACCTGCCTAAAGGAGGGTTTCAGCTTCTGAGGGTAACCACGTGGGAGAGGATGCCACAGCTCCGAGGCAGAGGGGCCGCAGGCCTGGGACCACCTCACGCAGGTCTGTTTCTCTATGTCTGCACTCCTCCTGTCTCATAGCTCTGATCATTGCTCTGTCCCCTCTCCACCAAGGTCCCTGCCTCCATTCTCCCTTCTCAGTGAGGGCCAGGAACCGCTGAGAGGGCAGACCCAGGAAGTGGGATGCAGGAAGAGCACTGTGAGAGCTCAGGCTCATACTCACCCCTCCAGGAAGCCCAAAGACTCTCTCCAAATCTGGCGGGGTAAGGATGTCTCTGCCCACCACAGAGCGCTTGAAGCCAGGCGCGTAGTCCTCGATGCAATCAAATACTGTGTGTGGATTATAGCAGTAGAGGACCAGACAGTATTGGGGAAAAGGGAGCGGGTGTTATGTTTGTACAACTAGGTCAATTTACTAAAATTCATTAAGCTACATGTTTGAAAGAGTTTTTTTAAAGGTAACTTATACCTGGGTAAGTAAAAATCAAATAAAAATAGATCATAAAGAGAAAGGGTCTTAAATTAGGCCAGGCCCCATCTTTTCCCATCCCCTTACCACAAGCCTAAACACAAAGCTGTCTCCTTGAAAATGCAAAATATTTTTCATCTCACTGTTCTGTTTTGGTTAAGCTGCTTCTTTTTGCTGGGAATGTCTTTCACTCTCTGGCCAACTTTTATTCATTCTTTAAAACCCAGATCTACTGTCCCTTCCTCTGAAAGCCTTCCTTTTCCCTCTGGCTCACTGGCTCCCTCCTTTGGTTCAATAAAATACATAATACTGTAATCAGTAGCTCATTGGTCTCTCCAACCAGACTGTGAAAAACTATGAGTAACTTGTTTTTGGCTCTCTTAGTCCAGTGCTTTGACCCCAGGAGAAAGTCATCTGGGGTAGGAGGTTCCCTCCAGCTCTCCTGTTCCCTGGGACAGCACATGGAGGTGTTCACCCTGGACAAGGCAGTCAGGACGGAGCGGCCTGTTGGGTCACATGCAGCTGTGTGGCCCCTTTACCTTTGTCTGCGTAAGCATTTCTCTCCTGCTCGTCCCAGATCTTGCCTCCTGCCAGAGCGTAGGGTGTGTACTGAGTAAAGAGGGAGATGACGTGGCAGCCGGGAGGAGCCAGCGTGGGGTCCAGGGAGGATGGGATGCACAGTTCAATCATAGGCCTGCAGAGCAGAGCGAAGAGAGAACTAGGGAGGCACTGGGAGGCGACAGCAGACAGAAGCACCCCTGAGGCCACACCAGTGCTGGGCCACTTGTCACTGGAAGGCCACAAGGGTTACTTTCCATTCACCCCCTAGTCCTTGTCCAGCAGCAAATCTTATCAGCTCTACTTTCATATTACACCCAGATCTGGCAACTTCTCACCGCTCTGGCTGCCCACCCACCCTCTGATCCAAGCTGCCATGCTCTTTCACCCTTGGATGTTGTATCAGTGATCAACTGCAACAGACACCCTGCCTTCTCGTTTACACAGCAGGCAGGGTGGTCTTTCTGAAGCCCCGTGGAAACTTTCCCAGTGTTGAAGTCAGGAGGGTCAATCCTACCTGCCAGGATCTGGCTGTCCTGGTCCCAGGCCCTCCCCTCTCTCATTCTTTCTCTATAGTCACCCTGTCCTCATCCCTCTGCCTTCAACACAGCCACGACCTCCCACCCCAGGGCCTTTGCACCCAACCTTCCTTCTGTATGGACGTTCTTCCCCTAACACCATCAAGATCTGTGTTCTCCTTTACTTCAGTTTGCTGCTCAAATACCACATTATCAGAGAGGCCCCGTGAGGCTCCCTAACCAGAAAACCCCTTCTTGCCTCATTTTCTCCACGGCACTTATCTCTGATGTATTCTTTTGGATAGTCTTACCTTCTCTCAGTGGAAGGTCACCAACTGGGGTAGATACCTGTTACCCTTCTTTGGCAAACAGCTGGGGCCCCCCAAACATTTACAAATGGAAAAAATACTTTGCCCTGTACCTTTCTCTCTAGGCCCACATCCTCTTTACCGTAAGATACTGATTTTTGTGCCTCACACATCATAAGGTTTTCTTCTTTTTGAGCCTCTGCCAGGCCCCCAGGGTCTCTGACCTATGCCCTCAACAGAGCCTTGTATGGGTAGGCTTCCTGTCAGTTGGATGATGGGCAAGATGGAAAGGCGCATAGTGTTCCTGTCTGTGTAGGACAGAGATACAGCTGCAGCAAGATGTATGAATGCTTTTGGAAGCTGTGCATGAAGGCAGCTTATCTAGCATAAGGGAAGCCACCTGGGGCTCAGTGTGCCCATCAGGCCTCTGAATAGAGAGCCAGGGGTTGTTCTTCTGCTAACTTGTGACAATCCCTGATGCGTCCTGTTCTTCACACCTACCTGCCTGTTCCACAGAGTTCTCACCTGGGACACACTTCTTCTTAGAACTTAGGTATGGAATGAGAAAGGTCCTAGGTCACATCCAGGGGAAGCCAAACTGGGTCTACCCACCTGTGGGAAGGGAGGCCGCCCTGGGCATCTTCGAAGGCCTGATGGAGGAGGAGGGTGTTTTCGCAGTTCAGGTGGATGGAGCACTGGTGATGGGGAAGTGGCTGGCCTCCTGGAGCACTAGGGGCTGCTAGAAAGTTGGGCAGCCTATCCACAGCCACTGGAGAGCCAAAGAGGAGGGTCGGACGCCTGACTGTGCAGGGCCTTCACTCTATAGTCACCGCCCTGCTCACCCTTAAGTGTTTCACTTTAAACTAGGGGAAGGTCAGAGTCAGGGGATGGAGATGACAGAGGAGTTTCCCACTCAGAGAGTGTCAAAAGACTCAGCTCTGCAATCGGGTGTTCCTACCGTTGATCTTGGTAACAGGAGACTGGGTGTCCAACTGGCAGATCCTCTCTGTGAATGCCTCTGGAAGCCACTCCTGCAGGGAGAAGTCCCTGTGGGAGGCCAAGCATGGCCAAGGCACCGAGAGAGGCTCCCTTTGCTCAGGTCAGTCCCTCAAACTCTCTCTGTGGAATCCTCTCCACCCACCAGGTGGAGAGGGCTCAGCCAAACTGCCTTCTCTGTGAAGCGTCCCAGCCTTTCCTGCAGCCTGATTACTTCATCCCTGAGCTCTGTCAGTAGCTCCCACCCTGCTACTTTTTTAGTTTATTAGCTCTGGAAGTCTTGATAGCTCAGAACTGCTTTAACTTCACTGGATGCATTGCACTATGTTCCTTTCATTTTGTAGTGGAAACACTCAGAAAGAGTGATGTTGTGCCTAATAGTCCCCACAACAACTGGTAATTCTGTGCTCACATACAGACTCATCTCCCGGGGATGGAGAAAGTACGGTCAATTGCAATAATTGCCCAAATTTTTAGCTTCCTCTAATGCAAACAGCCCTGTCCATTTAACTGTGCAGTGTCCTCCCACTCTATGGGATTAGCGACTGTTAGAAGTAAGATGCAAACACAACAGACAATATGGTTTTTCCTTGATTGAATTGGCTGGCATTTGCCCTCTGCCAGGCTCTGAGAACATGCCTGGACTACTGTGCTAGAAGGCATGGTCACACGGAGAAGAGTGAAATCACCTTGGTCATTCTACCAGAAACTGTCCTGAACTAGCCACAGCCGGCCTCTTCCCCACATGTGAGTGAGTATACCAGAGCCGGTCGGCTGGCCCACCGCTCACCGCAGGTACAAAGCAAGACTGGACCGCTGCAGTTCAGCCAAGACCCACTGAATTCTCCATGTCCACAAGCTGCTATCCCTTTCTATTATCTTCCAAGAAACTTTGTCTTTGGTTGTTTCATAACCTCAAAATGGCAGCAGATCTTTGACACAGACAATGGAATTAAAGTTGGTGGGAGAAGAGAAATCAAGATAGTGGGAAAGTTGTAGAACAAACTACAGATACAGGGTCAAATGTGAGTCCTAGGGCTGGCTCAACAAGTGAGTGCCAGCTGCATGGTCTGCGTCACCTCACACCCCTGCCTCTTCCCCACTATCTGTGCAGCTGCTCCTGTTTGTTACCTGTCCATTACCTGCCAAAACAAGGAGACTGAGCACTGTTATTTCCCACACCCGTGCAGTCCTGGTCCCCTTGGTGGCCCTGTGTCCCAGCCCTTCCTGCCAGACACCTCAGCTCCACCCTTGCCTCACCTGTGGCGTCAGCTCCAGGAAGGTGACCTGAGGTGATGCACTGGACAGCACCACCTTACTCCTCACAGCCAGGCCGTCCTGCAGCACGACTCCTTGCACTCGGCCTTCACTGCTCACTTGTATTTTGGCCACTGTCTGGAGCCCACCAGCAGGAGACCCCAGAAGCCCCCGGAAGGAAACTCAGGTTAAATCTGGTCAGATTTCCACTGTCTGTGTCACTCCTGGACACTCACGCTCCCTCCTCCCAAGCCAGCCCTCCCAGCTGGGTAGCTTCTGGAAGAAGCCACGACAAACTCCACCAGGAAGCCTTGGCTCCCTGTGGCTTAGTGACTGGGGACCTCAGAGGAGCTGAAAAACTGGGACCACTCTGACCATTGCTCAATCTCTATGGGGTGCACAACCCGACTAGTGCCTAGATTGTAAGCCCCACCATTTGGCAGGAAAACAAGGGGCCATCCAAACTTGACTGTTCTGACAGGGAGGGGAGGCATTCACCTTTTCAGTGAAAATACTTGCTCCGAGTCCAGTGGCCGAGCTTGCAATGGCATCAGAGAGGGCCCCCATGCCGCCCTGCACATAGGCCCAGGCACCTGGCATTCCCTCCAGGCCGCCCATCACGTGATGCAGCAGCACATACCTAATAAGCACAGAGCACAAACCAGGTGCTGGTGAGGGGTTCCACCTCTGTGGTTTAGTCCCACTACTGCTTTCTGTCTGGCACCTTTGGCCTCTTCCTGCCCCCACCCGGCCCTATGCATCAGCCTTCACGTTTCAAACCCCGAGTCTTAGTCTCCCTGTGCACGTGTCCGAGTGTGGTGCCTGGCGCACTGAGCCCCCTAAATGACAGGTGCTGCAGCTCCTGCCCGTGTTCTCTGGGAATATCTCCACTCTGCCGGCCCTCAGAGCCCACGCTCACCCACTCCCCGGAGTGTGGGGACTTGTCATGGCTCCAATCACAGCATCTGTTGCCAGAGTGGCTTTGAGAGGCTCAGACTCGAACCACTGATCCAGCACCTGGACAGCAAAGCGGGGAGGAGAAGGGCTCAGGGGCTGGGCTGGCAGGTCAGGCCCGGGGTGGGGGAGCACTGACCTTGGTAATGGGGGCTGTGAGGACCTGGTAGTACTGGGGGAGCTGCGCTCCCAGGATGCGGCCTAGAAGACAAAACCCACAGAGCAGCAACAAGACAGGCTGTGAGAAACATGTCGACTCGGGGACAGGGGACAAGAGAACTGGGGCACAGGAGGCAGGCAGCGTGGGGGGCATGGGCCGCAAGCTCCATCTTTCCAGACACATCGCCTTGGACTTCCTTTTCATGTCTCTGAACTTGTTTATCTGTAATATGGGAGTCATATTTCATGAGGGATATTGTGAGGATGAAATGATACATGCAAAGAATTTGCAAGTTCATAGGCACTGACTTCATGTAGCTGCTAGTATTATTTTTGGAAAATTTTATTTTTTTGAGACAGGGTCTCGCTTTGTAGTTCAGGCTGGCCTGAGCTCACTATGTAACCCAGGTGAGTGTGGAACTTACAGCAGTCCTCCTGCCTCTGCCTCTCAAGTGCTGGGATTACAGGTGTGAGCCACCACACCTGGCAGTGTGGTTTGTGGTACTGATTGCTGGTGGGCATGAGTCTCTACATCTAGCATGGTTGTATGTGGTCACTGGGAATTGAACTACGGACCTTGTACTTGCAAGACAGGTGCTAGAACCACTGAGCTAAACTCTCAGACCTAGAAAATTTTTAACTTGTACTTTATTCCCTTCCTTTGAACTCAGTAAGGTATACTCCTTGGGAGGGGAAGAGTCCATGTCTCTGACACTGATGTAGGCTTTGTCCCGGCTTGGTTTTAGTCATACTAGCCTGAGGCCTCAATGTGGGCTCCAGGTGGACTCAGCAGACATAATCAACTTACTGGCCTTCACAGCTAGTGGGAGGTTCGGGTTTATGTTCAGACATCAAGAGAACAGGCCCCCTACACAACTCACAAAAGCCACTCCTCACATCACAACAGACTCACCTGCCTTCAGCAGGGGCCTAAGGGTGGACAGTGCCTTCAGCCTCTGCAGCAAAGAGCCATGCTGGAAGGCTGCCATGTCCACAGGGGCTGCATCCAGCAGAGGGTCAATGGCCAGTACCAGGCGGTGCATGTACTCCTCATATCTGGGGAAAGCCTGGAACAGAGCTCTAGATCAAGGCTCCAAAGTCCCACAAGGACAGCAGCTCAGTATCTTCACGTGCCATCCTCCATGCCACCTCCTATGGCCACCACACTCTACAGAGGAGCCCTAAGGGCTCCTTCAGCTTCATTTTCTGTGAAGCTTGGCATGTGCCTGCTGAGTCCTCCTACCTCCAAGTCTGTTGACACTAGCACCAGGAAGAAGGCACTGGGAGGTCACAGAGCCCTTGGCAATGACAGCAACCAGGGAAAAGGGTTTAGGTGGGGGCGAAGCAACCACAGAAAACTGGCAAGTCTCTGAGGGTGTGTGAGCTATGATAAGAACATTAGAAGTTTTTCTCTCTGTCCTTCTGTCTTTTTATATGTGACTGGTAAAAGTTAGATCTGTGTCCCAAACCTCACAGTGCTAAGGCTCTTTCCTCATCTCTGTCAGAACTGGCCCATCACCTCTTCACACACAGCGAGGGAGTCTGTGTCTCCTCACCTCGTGAGCTCCCACAACAGAACCATTTTCTTCACCTGGTTCTCAAAAGCCTATCCCTCCATTAGGGCAGTGACAGGGGCAGGAATGGGGGCCCAGGCCACTAAATGCTCTCCTGATACTCAACCCAGAGCATTTAATATGGGCTCATTTATACCTGTGGATGCACCCATGGAAAATATATAGTAAGTTAGATAAAGCAAAGTTCTATGTTGAAGAACATTTGAGAAGTTTTAGAATGAAGTTCAATAGTTTTCTTTAGAACAAGCCTTTAAAATGTCAGCTTGCAAAGGCGAAACCAGAAGTGGGGCTTCTTCTATTCCATGATAAGAAATGAGCCCCAGCTTCCTGCTTGTATATTTCCTAACAGGCAGAGCTGTTGGCAATACTGTGCTGACTCCAGCCTAATGCCTTCGAGATAGGCAGGATTTGGAACACAGTGGGGCCCTGGTCCCCAGGCCAGTGTACAAAACAGTCACGTGAGAAGTATTTAGAAAAAAAACAGTTTTAGAAAGCTGAGCCTGCTTTAGAAACCTTTGGTTGAAAAGATATACATGGGATGTCTGTGGCTTTCCAGGTTTCACCAAATGTTCAGTTAAGACAACAAAAAGCAATGTACATCAATTGTACTAACCTAGGTTCTTCTTATAAAGATGTCTCCACTGATATCTGATTTAATGTAATAGCTTCAGCCTGTGTTAGGCTTGGCATACAAATCTCCATCCTAAGAAACTCTCCCTACCTCCAGAAGCCCTCATGCCAGGCCCATTTTACTACACAGTGACTCATCTGGACAGTTACCCAACCAATTCCTAGATTGCAACCCAAGAAAACACGCTCCTTGGGAGGAGTACACATCTCTGACTCGGATCCAGCCTTTGTCCGGGCCTGGTTTTAGCCACATGAGTCTGAGACCTCAAAGCAGGCTCCAGGTGGACTCAGCAGACCTAACCAACTAACTGATTGACTCATACACACCACACACTCTCCAGTGCATGCACTTTCTTTCACAGATCTGCACACCATCACGCACAGGTTATTGTCTTGGGTGTCAGGGGATTGATGCCAATTTCAGTGAATACTTTCTGAAGTTCCTGATCCAGTTCACTTTCTCCTTAATTGTCTCTGATCTGCCCTTCATCTTCCCTTGTGGCTTTCATGTCGATAAGCATTTGGGATTCTGTCTGAGAGCAGGAGAGATCTAAGCCGCACATAGTAAATGCACATACCAGTGCATTCCCTTTTGAAATTCAGCATGCGGAGGCCATCTGACCATGGCTTCACACTGAACATCCACAGGCTTAAGGCCCTTCATCACTGTTCTCCATCCCTCCTCTTCACAATCCTGAGATCAAAAGCTGGTTCAGATTGGAGCTTTCCCGGGAAGGGAGGATGGCCTGTCCGAGCCCCCGTGGCCTTTCGACACTGTGTTCTCGGACGAATCCAATCAGTGTGCTCCTTTCACGAACCTCATCCAGGCTGGTGAGAGGGAAGAGTTCAGTCTCTGGTCACTTTTCCTACCTGCGCGTCTTTCTGTGAGAACTGGGCAATCTGCTTCTGGTTTTCCGCCATGTCTGTGCCCAGCAGAAGGGCCCTGGGCCCCTGGCTTCCTGTGCCCTCTTCCAGCATGGGGGTGAAGGAATAGGGATTTCGAAGATGAAGCCTTAGCCCGTGTTTCTGCAGGAAACAGAATACAGGTGATATTTTAGGGTATATACTCTCTGCTGTTTACCTGTTGTGTGATCACGCGGGCAGCTGGATGTAGGTTCTGAAGGTGTGGGGTCCACGTTTTCCTTTTTAAAATGAAAGTTTATAAAAAGTCCTTGCCAAGGCACTGAATGATAGACCACACCGTACTTTGTCACACGAGGCCATGCCACGCTTTTCCTGTGCTACAGACAGTACTAGGGTTTACTAGTCCTGCAATTACTACCTCATAACTTCCCTGTAAGTACTATCATCCTCTTTGTTCAAATAGCACAATCGCAGTTCAGAGAAGTTAAATAACTCGTCCCAGATCACTTCAGGAATTTCACGGCCACTCTGTTGCGACTCCCAGCCCCTGGATGTAGAACCACTCCATAACTTCCCTCTTCAGAAATAAACATTACAATTTAGAGAGACACATAAAGCAGTGGTTATGTGAAAATCCATCCACATAATGTAGATATGTTATTTACACAAAAAATGTTATTTACTTTGAAAGTTCACTTATTCCAGGGTCATTTTAAATAGAAGTTTCCTTGAAATATTTGAAATATGATCTAATTTAAAGACGTTTGACCTGCACATAGGACTTTCCAAGAGCACATTTACTTCTCTGTGAAAACACAGACACACCCAAAGGGCCCATCCCACTAATCCAAGGGAACCTTATTATGGCTGCTGTCTAGAGACTTCCTTCTCTGTATCTGTGACCTGGACCCTCACTTCTTTAAGGTCTCTCCTCCACTGTCCTTTATCAGCAATGTCTCCCCTGACTACACCAGCACCTACTGTCCCCCTAATGCTGTATTATTTTCATAAGCATTTGTCATCACATGACCAATTATATATTATATATATCACGTTTATTTATTTATTTTTTTAGTTTTTTGAGACAGGGTCTCGCTTTGTGGTTCAAGCTGGTCCTGAACTCAGCTTCAAACTCAGCAATCTTCCTGCCTCTGCCTCCTGAGGGCTGGGATTACAGGCATGAGTCACCACACCCAGCACTGTGGTACATGATACTGATTGCTGGTGGGCGTGAGTCACCATGCCTGGCATTGCTGTATGTGGTTACCAGGGATTGAATGGGGGACCTTATGCTTGCAAGGCAGGCTCTGGAACCACTGAGCTAAATCCCCGGCCCTATATATCAGACCAGTGATATGGAGACTTAAAGGGTGGAGTTCTCAGTTGTGACTGCAGCCTCCAGTTTTAGAATGATCTGAAAATGTTGTAAAATGCTGCTCCTTTTCTCCACTGCTTCTATAGAAGCAGACTTCTATGTAGAGCCATTTGGAAGTGTCCAATTCCTCAGCTCCTTCTTATGGATCTGCAAGTTTGAGAGCTTCATGTTGGAGAGAATTGTTATATACTGAACAGAAGGAATATGGCTGAAAACCAGAAGATCAGTAAGGGAAGGAGGGGATAGAGATTGTCCCTGGCCCTCAACATCTGACACCACAGTGAGTAGTACATTTATAAACTGCCCTTAACTATGGTGTGGTGTGGGCTGAGGATTCCAGACTTTCTCCCTGTCTCAATTATTTCTTCTATCATTAGCAGAACTCCTCTTTAGGAACCGATTTGAGCAGCCAAAGAGCTACAAACAATGGCTGAGCACTACGTTAATTTCCAACTTTAAATTCAGAGTAAAACTGGGGTCAAAGTACACAGCAGCCGGCAGCTGCTTGCGGAGGTGGCACCAAGGACCCTTTGTGAGATCTGGTGAAGTTGGTGAAAGGCGGGGGAGGGGGTTTGTGAGGGGCAAGTCAATGGGCAAAGTTCAGCAGCTAAGAAAGTGAGCCAGAGGCAGGTGGAAAGAAGCTGGAAGAGGTAAAAGTTCAGGTTCTATTCATGCTACCAAGAATGGCAAAAGGCTCCAAAGTGTAATGAAGGCAGAAACAGGGCTTTGCAAAATCATACTCAGGGCTCTAGGCAGGTATCCTACTAGAGTCAGGTAGGATATCAGGAAATGACAGACAGGACCAAGGTAGGGGCTGCTGCGTGCCTACGGTGTTGCCAAGTGCCTCCATGTAAAATGAGAATCTGATGCTGACAACTCTTTAAAAGAGGGCTGATTTTTATGTGACATTTTCCCATTTTTTAAAAAACAATGATCTGTGAAAGGCACCAGCAGACTGTGTGGCACAGGCGAGCCCCGGCTGGAAGAGAGAGCCCTCAGGTGTGGGAGCGCCTTGCGGACAGGACAGACAGCCCTCACCCCGGGAGGAGAAGATGGAACCATCACCGACCAGCCAACTGTCATCCCCGGTTCTGTTCTACCTTTAGCTCCAGGTCGGTATAGATCTGTGGTCTCAGCAGGCTGAGGAGGTAGGATGCTCGAGAGAACTTAAACCCTAGAACAAAACAGGGGTACAGTCATCGGTGGCCACCCTTCTCCCCCTCAACTGCTCAGGACTTACCTGGGATGATTTCTTCAGTGACAGCAGCACCCCCAATCACGTGACGCCTCTCGAAGACCACCGTGTTCACTCCAAGTCTCTGCAGGTATGCTGCCTGGGGGCACACAGGGCCCTCCCGTTATTCCTGTGTAACCTGGGGACCCCTGGGGCTGAACAGGGGCCTCAGGGGCCTCACTGCAGGGCCAGACAGCTTGCCTGCCATATTGGTTAAGATGTTTTCTAATTCCAGATGTGCCTGCTCTTGGTCCCCTCTGTGTGCTAGCTGAAGGTAACCTCCTTAGAGCCCTGGCTGCCGTAGGAACTTACTTTGCATCCTGCCCACCCTGCCCACCCTGCCTGACATCCCTCTCCTCCAGCTGGAGCTGCCTCCTTCCTTTCTACAGGCACCACAAGCAGCAGCACGGTGAGGCTGACTTTCAGGACACAGATTCTCTTTCTGCTGAGGCAGCTCCAGGACTTGACCTCACTGGCCTCAGTTTCCTTGTGCAAAAAAGGGGACCAATGGAAATAGTGCCAACTTTATCTACTTCATAGGGCTGCTGTGAAGATGACCTGAGCTAGTCTCTAGCAAGGATTTAAAATGGACCCTGAAAATATAAAAGATGGAAGAAAGAAACTATAGCCATAGTAGAACCTTATTCGGAAGGAAGAAATGATGCCGGGGCTTCTGTTCATTCTCCAGCACTCAATGGGAAATCAACAGATTGAGCGAATCCTGGACACACAGTCCCATTTACTATGCAGTACTAATCTTCCACCATCACAAAAACAATGTGATAAGAAGGAAAGTGAAGTTTAGAAGTTGAACTTGTTAAAAGGTTCACTTTGCAACCAGGATATGCTAGACACTGTGGATACATCTCATTTAATCTACGCTAGCACCCTGGAGGTACAATGAGAACTGTGGTTCTCCCCATGTCATAGAGGGGCAAACAGGCTCACTGAGGCCAACAGCTTGTCCCAGGATCCCTGAGCTGATGAGTGGAGGTGTCGAGAACTGAGCCGGGCAGTCTAAGCCCAGGATCTGGAACCGTAAAGGTCCACTGAGGGCAAACAAGAAGAGTCTCTTACGTTTGGGACCTGGCCCAGCATGCAGACACAGCACACTATTTTCCATAGTTGAAACTGTTTCATAGAACCACGATAAAATGAGATACAACAAGTCCACTGCAGTTCTGTCTAAATACACACAAAAGCAGGGACTCTGTGCCATCCACAAAATATCAAACAACTCCCCCTTAGCCAAAGGGAATGACTGCTACTTCTTCACCAATTTCTGATATCCTCACCTAATCTCAGTTTCCTTCATGAGATTTCCAGGATTCCCAATACAAAGGCTGTCCTTACTTCAAGTGTTTAATTTAGCAAAAACCTCCACCTTCTCAGGCTTTACCCAAGATTATCCAGCCAAGCTTAAGTTTAGCTGTTAGCTCCACAGCATCTCTGTGAGGTGGAAATCATCATTCCTGTTTTCGGTGGCTCAGAAGGGCTGGGAGATTCACCCTGCCAGATAGAAAGGGGGAGAGCTGGGACATGAACCCATGTTTCCTTTAATGCTACAACCAGCATTAAAACTGTGCAGTGTTCGAGTAAGACTGATTCATCAGGCAAGGTTTTAAGAGCTAGCAAATGTTCGGGGGTCTCTCGCACCATTTCTCCAAGTGCCTCTATCTTCACTGCTTCCAGAACAGAGACCATGTTTGTTCTGTGGCTGTAGGAGCCTCAGTGGCCTCTCAGAGGTATACAGACTCGGGGAAGCACGGCTTCCCTCTGGCCCAGCTAGTGTGGGATCAAGATGCCAGCTCTGCTGCACAGGGTCCCCCGTCCCTCTGAGTGGGGCTCCTTATCTTTCCAGAGCACACTTTGGACACACAGTAGCTATCTATGTGTGCTAGGGGGAACGTCACTTAAATCTTGCTGGGCAGCGCAGTTCCTCTAGACAAGACTGTCCCTAACCCAGTGTCAGAGTCCACCCAGCCGTGGGTTCCTGTTCCTCAGACTCCGATCTGCTTCCTCTGGGCCAGTTACGTTTATGTGCCTTCTCGCTTCTCAACAGCACCCCGACCTCCACAAGGCACAGGGGACCACATGCCTTGGGACAGGCCATGAAAGGGAACTGTGACATCCCCCTAGCCGGTGTAGATGGGCACTGGACTAGCTCCTGGTGGGGACTGAGAACAGGGACAGCTGTCCTGGGCATTGACCCTGCTTCCTTCTTCAGCCTGTTGCTGAAACCATGTTATCCCAGGGGCCAAGAGGGATGGACTCACAGCCACCAGCCCGTTGTGTCCTGCAATGACAAGGGAGGGGAGAGGAGAGTCACTGGTCAGTGGACAGACACACACCTTCCTTGGTGGAGTGAGGTCACTCATCCCCACCCCAGTGCAGAAAAAAGCACTGGTGTTTCTCTCTGCCTGGCACCAGATGTGGTTACGGCCAACTTAGGAGGAGGCAGAAAACTTCACAGCAGCTGCACACTGGAGTGAGGGACGAGGGGATGTCCATGGTCACCTGGGCTTCCATCACTCACAGAGGAACATGTGCCAGTCAGAGGGGGAATCACAGGCTACATCGTGGGGAGGGGCTGGTGTACATGGGCCATTCAGGCGAGTGCTGCTCAGAGGTGAAGCTGCTGCCCTGTGTGGGTGGCTTGTGTAGGGCCCTAAAGGCTGCAAGAAAGCTTTCCTGCTGTAGAGGTGTCTCCATCAATCTGCTGTTCCCAGGAGGACATGAAGAGTACACAGTGGGGCCGGGGAGTTAGCTCAGTGGTTCCGGCGCTTGTCTTGCAAGCACAAGGGCCCGGGTTCGATTCCCCGGTAT
>PVIR01000005.1:537877-633773 GCA_004026965.1 Petromus typicus
CAATACTGGGTGTGGAGACCCACACCCAGCAGCAACCAGTACCACATACCACAGTGCCGGGCGTGGTGGCTCACGCCTGTAATCCCAGCACTCGGGAGGCAGAGGCAGGAGGATTGTGATGTGAGTTTGAGGCTGAGCTCAGGGCCAGCCTGAACCACAAAAAAGCGAGACCCTGTCTCAAAAAACCTAAAAAAAAAAAGAGTACACAGTGAAGCAATTCAACATACATCTTCCAGGTGAGTTTCAGGGTGCTGGCGAGGTTTTCTGTCATAGTTTTTTTCTAAAAATATGAAGGGCTGCCTGTGGACTAGGACTCCCAAATCAGCAGGCCATGGAGAGCAAGCACCTCTCCAGCTCTGACAAGCTCAGAATCTCCTGGGTAAATATCAGCTCCCAGGTCCCTCTCATGGAGGGTTCCCAGCAGGTTGGCGGGTAGTGCTCCCTGCTCATCCTGCTTCTGGCCCACACTGAGCATACCGGCCTGAGGCTGAGCTGGTCTTTTCCTTTCCTTCCTAAGGAGGAAAAGCAGCTGGTGGTGGAGAATCATGGGTGGGCAGAGACCAGGTACCAGCAGTCATCAGCCAGCGCTTGGACTGGTTTTTTCTCTTGGGGGTCGACAGCCCCTCTGAGTCTTTATAAACTTGTCAGTAGATGACTGTGTGTACTGAACACAGACCAATGCTGACTCAAGTGAAAGGCCCGACTGTTACGCTGACAAATACTCAGAAGCAGGGAAATGCTGATGATTTGCACAGTGGATTTTTTTTCATAGCTGGGTCAGTTTTGTTTCCCACATAGAAACTCAGAATTTAGGCAGAATTTAGTAGTCATTCAGCCAACTTCTCATTTATCAATGGCATTTCTACAGTTGAGTTTTTCAAACCCCTTTGAACAGGATACACTGGGTGGGTGGGTGGGGGAGTGCATTATAGCATGATATGTCACATACTACATGAGTAAAGATATTTTACAGAAACAAAAATTTCATGAACTAATAGTAACTTTCACCACGGGATAAGCATGTGACAATCTATTTGGTTATATTTCATTTTAAAAAGGGCTGGAAATTTTTTCTAAGAAAGGTTAAAAACTATGCTGGTTGGGACTCATAAATGACATGAACTTGCAGTGTGAGAGGCCCTTCCTTCCATTCAGCCCACAAATTCAAGGGGAGCACTTCTGGGCTCACACTGGCTCTGTCATTACCCTGGTGTAGCCCGCAGACAGGTGGTCACAGTGAGGAGCCTCATGCTTGCTCCCTAACATATTTGTGATAGAGAGGATGCCAAGGACCTGGCAATGTTGAGAGAGAATTAACTAATCCTATTATCTGTTATGTACCTGGCCTCAGCAGGCCTGCAATAAATACGGCAGCTATTTGTCTTTTAACTAGTGGGAACTAACATCTTCTAGTTCACTCAGGGTGTGTAAGTCCACAGATGCATGAAAAGACCTCACATGGGAAGGGTTTAGGATCCAATAGCTCACAATCCTCCCAAGTTCCAGCAGAGGCTCCCTTGGGTGGCAGGACTTGGAGAGAGGTTGCCCTGGCACAGTTCTGGAGCTGACTGCCACAGACACTCACAGCCCTGAGGGGGGCACATGTGCCGATGATGCACACAACCCTGATCAGCTGCTGTGAGGGCTGGGAATCGGCTCTGTAACAAGGTCCACAGGTCTTTCTGGGGCACATTTGATGAAATCAGGGTCTCTTTGAAGAGGCTGCCAGGTACTGATAACTTTAGGGACTCGGATATAACCCTTATCTCATAAGACGCCACCCTGTCCTTACTCAGCTGACTCAATACCTTGTCATCAGGCTTCAAGGTACAGTCAGCAATTGATGAAACCAAGACAAAGAAAAGTTGTCATGCTGAGGTCCACTCACAAGGGCAGGCAGTTCACCGGGGCTGCCGGTGTCCCAGAGTCCACTCTGCAGTGGAGCCAGTGCTGAGCTGTGACTAAGAGGAAGGAACAAGGACTGCTCTGGGGCTGTGAGGCCTGGGTCCTGCCCTGAGCGAGCCCACTGAGTGCGTGCTGGAGTTCTCCCCATTGCCCAGGCGCTTGCTGATCAGCTGTCAAACATAGCTGTTGTAAAAAATAAATTATATGGCTGGGGATTTAGCTCAGTGGTTCTGGTGCCTGCTTTGCAAGTACAAGGTCATGAGCTGGATCCCTGGTACCAAAAATAAAAAAAGTTATATAAGCTTCTCTCAAATGATATTAAAACCAAAGGTAATAACTAATCCCAACTCATTGCTTTTTAATTATTTTACTACATTTGCCCAGGGGCCATGTTCTTGTGGTCGGACACCTGCCTCTGTACCCAAGTGGTGGACCCAGGGGGCTGTGCTGCTATCTCTCTCAGATCCTACACAGCCACAAATGGTAGAGAAAAGCTAAGGCCACGTGGAACTACTTAATTCAGATGTCGGCGCCTATCAGGCTGGATCTATTGTTCTGTGGATTGTTCGGCTTAAGAAAGTGACTATAAAGGTCTTGAGCCTGGAGCTGTTATATTGGGAATAAACAACATCAGAAATGGAGAAAATATTCCCTCAGTACCAGGAAAACATTATCTGACTGCGCAGAATCATTCTTATTATTGAAAAAGTAGAGTTCTGCTCTGTTCCTTAAAGGAGATGAAAAAAATCAGGCATTCTTTTCAAAACTACTTCCACTCCTGAGCGGCAACAGCAGGCTGGCTATTTGAGTTTGCCAAAAATGAAAGATGACATTCTGCTAATAATCAGCCGGCAACCCAGTGCAGTGGTGGGGCGGAGGTGGGAGGGTGACACTTGGGGCCAACCTGGACACAAGATACAGAGGGCACAAGATACAGAGGGCGGGGATGTCGTGCAGTAGTAACACTCGCAAGACCTTGGGTTCCATCTTCTGCACAGGAGAAAATAGGATTCCTGCTGGCTACCGGGAGTTTAAATTAAGAAAGAATATTATATTTTTGACTTGTAAAACTTTGTGCTGATTCTGGTCATCTTTATGATTTTGCTCATTTCACAGGACACGTGGGGAAGCCGCTGAGCTCTTTCCTGTCATTCTGGACAGCAAGACTTGAGACCAGAGAGGCCAAGGGTCTGCTCTCTGGCACACAGTGAACCCAGCACCAGACCTGCAGGATCTTGACCCCTAGACCAGACAGCTTGCTGTTCTTGCTCGTCTAGTCCACACTTCCGGCCAAGCTGTGCCCAGAGCAGAGGGGGCAGCGGACCTCAGGAAACCCCTCCACCAGGATCGGCTCAGGGCTGCCTGACCACCGACCACTGCCCGCCGGCCCGGGCTCCTCGCTTTACCTGCTCCAATCACCACCGCGTCATACTCGGCCTTCACATGTCCCTCAGCTTGCGAGTGAACTCGCCTCCAAGCAGCGCGGGGAGGGACCCCTGGGACCCTGCTGAGGCCGCAGAAGCGAGCAGCCATTTCTGCCCGGCAGGTCAGCTGGGGCCCTGGCAGGCCAGAAGGGGCCGGCAGAGGAAGTGGGCGGAGCGGCGCGATGGGAGCTCTAGGCTGCCTTAGCTGGGTGCTGAGATTCGTGGAGGAGGGAACCTCCAACCTGGAGGGCCGGGAGCGAGGTCCACACCGACACACCCGAGGGCTCCTGTGCGCCAGGCCTCCGTGGATAGGCTGGGAGGGCGCGTGGTGCCCCAGGTGCCCCTACTGCCTCCTTTACTAAAAGGAAATGCCGGGACTCGCTGCCTGGGAGCCCTGCAGCTCTGGAGAAGTCAGAGGGTCCAGTCACACTTCACCCTGGGCGAGCGCCCCGCAGGTGTGCCCAGCTCCACACTCAGGCCAGTCACCTTCCGCGGTGTCAGAATTAGGCTCCTCTGTGGCCAGGGCCTCTACCCCTCCCCCCATTCTAAGTGGGCTGCTAGGTCTTCCAGGGACTGGGGACAAATTCCCCGTCTTTAACTCTCCTGGCTCACCTATGTCATTTGAAGACCTGTCTCTAGGTGCTTCTCACATTTTCTGAGTCCTCGTGGGTTCACAGTCACATCTGTAATTATCATCAGCTAAGGATTTACCATCCGTTGGTTCCTTTGCTGCTAACCCCCTCTGCAGATGTTCTCCTGTCTGGGGAAGGGCCCTTGGCCCTGACCTTGCTCGGTGACCTGCAGAGTGACTCTCAGCAGCAAGATGTGGACAGATGGCTCCCTATGAGGGCTTCCTGAGGTGCCTTCTGCTCAGGGCGGCCTTCCTCACACTTCACAGGAGGAAGATTCACTCCATGTGTAATTCATCTCTGCTAAAATCCAGTTCCGAACACTCCCCCAAGGGTTAGCTGTAATATAGGGGTTGTCCTTTACCAGAGGTTCCACACTGTGAGTTCATTCATGTGAAGATAAAGATATTTGAACAAAAAATGTCTGCACCCAGTATGTACAGATGTGTTTCCCTGTCGCCATTCTGTAAGTAGTATGTTATAGCAACTGTTTCCACAGCATTTCCATGGCATTGGAAACTAATCTGGGATGGACTGACAGTGTAAGACGATGTTGTAAGCAAACCACACCACTGCATTTCAGCGATAAGCATCCACGGATTTTGGTGGGAGCCAAACCCCTGTGGTACTCAGGGAGGACTGTAGAGAAGGCACAGTGCTCTGTGAAATGAGGTAACTCACATCCTGTAACTGCTAAAAATTAAGAGATTATATTTTTTAAACTTATGTGTCTTAAACAGTGGGGGGCTTATAGGCTAAATTATTTTCCTTTGTGTTCTTCCATGTTTTTCATACTCTGTATTTTTGTCACCTATAAAATCATGGCATTAAAAAGGAATCATGCATTAGCAGATCTGTCCTGTGGCCACTGCTCCTCGCTGCCCCTTCTCGGACTCTAGCTTTTAGCACCTGTTCCTTCCAGACCTAAGCCCTGCAAGGGAAAGACCCGTCCTTGCCTGCGTGTCAGCCTGACACAGACAGCTAGGCTCCGTGACAACTCACACCCATCCTTTCTGCAGTGACTGTGCATTTCTGCCATACCTCTTCTCACCAGCCCAGTGCCCTCTTTGTCCAAAGGGAGTGCGCAGCCCTGTGTCCCAGCACCCTGCAGCACTCTCTCGTGTGTCTGTTCCAGGGTAGGAACACTCAGTTGTCTCAGCCCAGGGCACACAACAACCAAGAGCTTCTGAATTGTTGGGCCAGGGCCTGGAGCTCAGCACACAGCCCCAGAGGAAGTGAGGAGGCTTGGAGGAACCAGGGCCTCACAGGGGCTTCCCAGCAACAACAGGACCAGGAGCACATGCACTGTAGGCTTGGATGCTGACGATAACCAACATTTATTGAGCATATACCAGAGTTCAATAATGCTCCCAACCACCCCGAGAGGTGGTGCTGATATCTTAAACGTGGGGAAATGGGCACAGCATTTCACAGAAGTCCAGAGCTGAGGAGTGGCAGGGGAGGCAGCAGAGCTGGAATTCAGCCAACAGAGGGCCTCTGGTCTGGGGTGAAAAGCCCCTGAGCTTTGGCTGCTTCCTCTCTCTCCTGGGGGCAGAAGTAGCTCTGAAAGGGGAGCCACTGGCATCTCAGCGCTGTGAGGACTTAGAACCATGGCTTTGGGGCTTCCCCTCCGGGGGAACCTGGGGTTACTTGTTATGCCCCTGGAGTTAGTCCACTAGGGTGGGAGAAATCCTGGAACTACTCTGGAACCTGGGTGTATCCTCAGCAGTCCCTTGGGGACAGGAGGGGGGAAGGTCTTAGAGACAGCTGGAAGTGGGGTGGCTGGAGAACAGGCCCTGAGCAGTGCAGCCTGGCTCAGGGCAGAGGCACCCGGGAGGCCTCGCCCAGGCGCCGGGCCAGCTGGCTGACCTGTTGCACCAGCAGGTCGGTGGGGATGACCGCCAGGTGCAAGGCCAGCAGCTCGTAGCACCTGACTGCCTCAGCTGGATGGCTCTTGCTGTAGTAGCGCAGCAGCTTCCTGGGGAAATGGGAGACAGAACTCAGGAGCAAGGCCACGGCACCCCCGCAGGCCAGGGCCCATTCCTGGCCGGCCAGTCAGGACCAAGCTCATCTCTTGGTCCTCTCAGTGAGCCCAGCCCAGGCCGGCATCCCTGTCTCCTGTTCCTCATGATCCAATATTCTGGGCTGAGCCCTGGACCACAGTTCCTCTTGTGGGGCTCAATCTTCACCTGGCTGAACCTTGTAGCTAAGGAGAGATAGAAGGGGGAGTTCCGGGCCCACACAGATGTTTCCCACACTGCCAAGATGGAGCCAAGTGCAGGACAGGCAGGACACATATGCACTCTTCAGGAGATGGCTGCCTCATGGGATGCCAGGGCAGCCTGTGAGGGGGCTCCACACTGGACTTTTAGCTTTTTGCATGGGACATTCCCAGAGGGGCTGCCCCCACTCCACCCCCACCCCCACCCCCATCTGAGGCATACGGGGTCCCATTCCCGAGTCGGCATCACCTGTAGTAGTCACCTCCCAGCACACCAATGGGGACCGAGTCATCAGAGAGGACAGGCACCTCTATCATCTGGAGTTTGTAGCCCTGTGGAAGAGAAAGAGGGCCTGAGACAACAGGGAGGTGGTGGGTAAGGGAGGAACACGGGCCTGAGGAGAGATGACCTGCGGCTCCTGAGCCCTGGCGCAGCCCCCTGTGCACTTGGTGCTGGGAAAGTGCTGTCATATAGGAAGGTGCTGACATTAAGACATTACTGACTGTGTGCCTGGCTGCGTGTACCCTCAGTGTAGGCATGCATCCATGGTTATCCATCTACTCAGGTACTATGTGGACAATGGCACAAGTCAGACAGCAGCGGGGCACAGGGACCACGAACTTAGACACCAGAGTGACACATGACCTAGGTCCTGGATCCCAGCCAGAGGTAAGAGAAGACAGACAGACAGACATACTGAACACAGTGCAGAAGAAAGGAGTGCAAGGCTACCTCAGGACCATCCCGACCAAGGAACCGCCACACCAACCATGTCACTCTCAAACCATAGGAAGTAGGAGCAGCAGAAGTCTCCGTCATGGGACAGCAGCGTGGTGCAGCCTTTTTGGAGGTACCTTCGAGCCAGCCGGATCAGATCCCAGACCTGGGGGAGGGGACAGCGCTCAGGCACCCTGCAGGGGCCACTAGGCAGCCCCACTCACCCCAAAGGAACAGAGGAAGGAAGCAGAGCCTTGGGCTGAGATACTCTCGGACGGGATGCAGGGATGGAGGGGCCCCTCTAGCTGTCTAAGGACATCACTTTATCTAACAGCACTACACATACAAGTCACAAATCAGTAAGCCAGTCTTTCAGGCCAGAAAAGAGCCAAGGACATTGTGAATGAACATAATAGATGAAGATGCATAGCTCCCTATTAGACTCCTCCCTTGAGGGCTGGACTGTAACATTCAAGTGTACACCAGGAGTTGGGAAGTGTGTCTGAGGTAGACACTCCGAGCCAGGCACGTCCTCTGCTTTGTAGGCCGAGTGCAAACTCCTGGTGAAAAGAGCCAACCCATGGGTCTATGGGCCTTAGGTTCTCTGATGGGGATGATGTGCTACCCAGCAGGGTCTGTGTGAGAGACGCCCGAGGGAAGACAGCCTGCTGGCTCGGCTTGGCCCTGACATTAGGGCTAGGAAGCATCTGTGAGCACCCTCTCCAAGAGCTAGAGGACGAGAGTGAGGTTCACTCCACACCGATCACAATGTACTAACGCAACCTGTGCACAGATATATGGGTCGGCTGTATTTTAGAGGGAAGCAACTTGACAATATCCACTGGCCATCTAAACACACACCTCTCCTTGACTTACTGATTCCATTTCTAGGAATGAATCTGTGTTGAAGAAATAATCAGATGAGAATTGAGGTGTATGCACAAAAGATGTGTACTGAAGAATTACTTATAGCAACAAAAGCTTGGAGATAATCTAAAGGTTCAAACACCAGGGAAATGGCTCCATGAATTATGTTACAGTACATGATGGACTATCAGAGCGGCTAAAATCTCACATGGGAAGATCTCCTGGCATGAGGAGTGTGACGTGAAAGCATGGTACACACAACTGCAAACACAATCAGTTCAACCGCTTGTCCCCTCGATGAGAACCTGAAACATACAGCTAGCGAGAGGCAGCTCTGGGTCCCCACAGCCTCTGCTACCTAGCTTATGTGAAGGACTAGGATGGACTTTATTTGGACAAAAAATGTAGCACTTTGGAAAGTGGCAGAAAAAAGCCGATGTGGCAGTTCATGTACCCGCCTGAACCCCAGCCGTGGGGGGTCTGAGGCAGGAGGGCTCTGAGTTTGGGGTGAGCTGCAGTATCTTAGAGACTTAGGAGAGACTCTGACTCAAAGTAAATAAAATACTAAACTAGAATGGACGAGGGGAGTAGCTCACTGCGAGGGCCCAGGATTCAATCTTCAGGGGGAGGGAGGAGTGAGGAAGGGAAAAAGGAAAAGAGTTCTCTTTTCCCACACAACACAATAATACAAGTTACCCACAAAAAGAGTCAGTGAAATCAGAAGAGAAGGAATCCCAGAGAATGTTTCCTCTGCAGAGAAAACCAGCTGGCTTTAAATTGTGGTGAGGCTCAGGGCCAGCTCAGCGCATGGCATGGCCTCGCGGCTGAGGCCCTCAGTTCCACCTCTGGTACCAACCACCCATCCAACTTCTGATGCCCAAATTGACTGATCTTGCAGCTTTTTCCACATACAACTGCTGGGCATTTCCCTATGCTGGGCACTGGCCTCTCCCTGGCCCAGCTGCCCAGCCCAGCTCTGGGTACCAGCCCTGCCTGCAAGTCCACCGGGCCGCAGCAGGCCTACCAGGGTATGTTCACGCTGCCAGGTGAGCACAGAAAGGGTTATGGTAGGGCGATCAGAGTCCTATGGACAGAGGACAGAGGGCAACGGGCCTCACCTGGCAGGGGGCAAGCCTCAGCAAGCCCCACTCCAAGGACTGAAGACAGCCTTCTCTGCTGGGGATGCTATGCTACCCAGCAAGGTCTGTGTGAGAGACGCTCGAGGGAAGACAGCCTGCTGGCTCAGCTCACTGTACCCCCCACTCCCAGAGCGAAAATTACCTTGGCTTTGACGAAGGCAGCGAGGGGCCCCTTGCCTAACTCTGATGAAGTCTTTTCACTGCTGCTGAGAGAAGGAGCCACCATCTGCCCAGTCGTGCGGTCCACATAGATGAAATGCACCAAGCCCGGGAAGTCCTCCAGGTAGGTGAGGGCCCGAGTTAAGGTGCTCAGAGAGCCAGGGATGGTGCAGGGTACTGCTCTGGAGGGGCAGTGGCCGGGGGAGAAGAGCTCCCCAGCGGGTATCCCTTTTACCTGCCTTGGGGAGACCATGGCCTGATACTTTTGAGCCTTTAAAATAGGAAAAGTGGGGCCGGGGAGTTAGCTCAGTGGTTCCAGCACCTGTCTTGCAAGCGCTAGGACCCAGGTTCGATTCCCCGGTAACCACATACCTATACTGGGTGTGGAGACTCACGCCCAGCAGCAACCAGTACCGCATACCACAGTGCTGGGCGTGGTGGCTCACGCCTGTAATCCCAGCACTCGGGAAGCAGAGGCAGGAGGATTGCTATGATGTGAGTTTGAGGCTGAGCTCAGGGCCAGCCTGAACCACAAAAGTGAGACCCTGTCTCAAAAAACCTTTAAAAAAAAAAAAAAAAAAAAAAAGGGAAAGTGGCTAGAAATTCCCTGGAAAATAAATACTTAATGAGGTTAGTCTTCCATAATACCAGGGTCATGTAAGTCTTGGAAATGATCCTTAAACAGGAATACATGTTTACTGCAGGCATATCAGAGTCCTGCCCCAATTCAAGGAACACAATCAGTGTTCTGGAGGCCCAACCTTTCCCCTAGAACTACTGCCATTTTGCTGGCTGGACAGCACAGACATGAAAGGAATTAACAATTATGAATTAAGTTCCAGTTCTGGAACTCCGGGCTTAGTGTTCCTAGAGATGAGGCACATGGGACACTCCCCCATCGTTCATTCTCCAGCAAAAGGAAGCTGGGGTGGTGGAAACCCTTCATTCTCCAGAGCTTGGGGTCCTGACACAAAGCTTTCCTGTGGGACTGAGCCCGGCATCAGGATATGACACCATGGTGATGTTCCGCCTGCTCTTCACCAACAGGAAGTCCTTCCAGTCCAGCAGCCTCTCTCTGTAGAGGAGCAGGGAAGTGCAGCAGCTGCGAGACGCGGGGCCCACACTCCTCTCCTCTCGCTCCGGCCCCATCAGGGTGCACCAACTACTTACCGCATCAGCCTCTGGGCCTGATCCTGGAGGAGCGGTGGCAGGCTCGGGCCTCCCCTGCTGGGGGCGGTGCTCAGGAAGCTGAGCCGGTAGATGGTGCAGAGCTGCCTTTTCAGCTTCCCACACGCTTGTAGCAGCCTGGATGGCAGAAGGTGATCATATCACAGCAGGAAAGACAGCGCCTGGCCGATAAGTAAGGCCCTCCGAGTGTGACATACTCCTTGGTGGGTCAGGAGGCAGCTTCCTGGCCCCCTAGCATGGCCCCTGGCTCCAGGACATCTCCGCCAACCCCAGCATCTGGCCAGCTACTGCAGGCAGTGACCTGCTGGTGGCGGCACAGATGGCAGGCATCTGCAGTGGGCTGTCAGATGCCCGGAGCCCTCACTGTGCCCCCCACTCCCAGCGGCAGCCTGTGCGCTGCCCCTGCTTCCCTAGCACCCTCCAATGCACTGGCTGCTGCCTGAGCATCTCTTTTGGAGCCCGTAGGGATCTGTAGTCTCTGGAGAACGTCTATCCTATCCCAAGGATTCTTGTCCTCAGGGGCTACTACTCACTCGCAGGCTGATCCTGGCTCGGTTCTGGAAAAGGCCTTGGTCTTAAACTCCAGCCAGGTGCTCTGTAAGGAGGATGGGTAGTTACTTTCTGGACCGTGTTAACAGTGACCCTCACCCAGTTAGGCTCTGAGGAGCATCAGGTCCAGAGGAACAGCCGTTCTACAGCCAAAGCAGGCTGCACCATTTCCCTCTGCCAGCATTCTGTGCAATGCACACCACCATATTCCGTTTCCTCCAGGTATTCAAGCAGCAATTTCTGGGCCAAGTATGGTGCACCCAGCCCTGATGCCCTGCAAGGGTGGACACACAAGGCTGGGGCAGCTGCTGGAGAGGCCCTGTGGGAGACCCAGGCGGCTCTCCCTGAAGCACAAGGACTTGTACAGGGCCAACCACCATGCTCCCTGCTGACTTGTCCCAGAGAAGCGTCTGGGTACCAGCCACTTCTCTGCCTCCTCTTCTTTCCAGATCAACATGCGCTCCCGTGCTATAGGTGAATCTCAGCTCCTCAGAGAGACCCTGGCATGGCAGCCGCATGAGTGGCGCCTGCTGCCACGCTCGTGACCAACCCTCCTCCTCAGTCTCCTTCTGGACCCGATCTCTCCGGCATTCTGTCCTCAACTGTCTATGAACTACCGTCAGCTCTTGATCTCAGCTGTACCCCGTCTCTATGCTTCATGGAGTGAGCAGGGCTGCGCCTACACCTCTGTGCACTGCCCATAGTGGCCAGCTCTGACACACGTGCAGGTCACTGGCCTTCAATGTATCACTGCACCCAGGCTTTGGCTCTGCTGCGCATGAACGAGCTAGCTAATCTTGGCTAAGATACCACTTATCCAAGCCTCAGTTTCTCCCTCTGAAGACTGAGAATTACAATTTGTGTCCTGCTAAACTCACATACAATGTCCTGAAAACTTGGGAGCACAGATCTGTCTGTAAGAAGCAGGGCCTGGAACCAGAACTGTTAACCTCCCATTTGCTGGGGAGAGGCTGCCCTCCAGCCCGGGCCCCACCTGAATCTCCTGGCCTCCTCGATTCTTGACAAACTTGTCCATCCTCTGGCGCAGGTCTCCCACAAGGGGCTGGGCCCGCAGGGCACTCCCTGCCTCTTGGCCCTCCTTCAGCTTCTTCTCCAGACGAGAAAAGCCATCCAGCAGCTGGTATAGAGCCAGGGCCAGTGGGGTGTTGGGGCTCTGCAGGAAGGAGCAGAGGGCAGCTGGAATGGGCAGCCAGCAAGACACCATCCAGGGCCTGAGCACCGCCAGGGCAGGGAGAGGCTTGCACCTTGGTCAAGAGCACCATGTTGATGCCTGGCCACAGCGGCAGACAGTACATGGTGTGGGGCACCAAAGGGCAGTAGTTGTCTTTCACATTGGCATCCAAGAAGATCCTTCTGGGACTGGAGGGCACTGAGCTATGAGCAGCCAACATTTGGAGGGTGTTCTCAGCCACCTGCAGAGGAGGAACTGTCTGTGAGGTGGGTAGGGAGCCACTTGCCTCCACCCGAGCTGGATCCACTCAGGCTGTGTGCAGCTCTGTCCTGAGAACCAGGAGGATTAGTGTTTAAACTAATGTTTAGCTCAGAGAAGTCCCAGTTCTTAGATCCTCGTTCTCTTTGAAACTGTCCTGGCAGTTCAGTCCCTCTGTCTGGCCTTGCAATTTCCCCTGGACCCTTCTGCCCGCATCAAGATTGGGTCACAGGCAGTGCAGTGGCACGAGTGGCAGAGGAGGTGGGTGCGGCCCAAGAGGGACGAGAAGACACACTGACACTAGGGAGCGGGGAAGTCTTCTGTTTTCAATGAGGAGGAATTCCAAGTACAATACATTTATCACTTTAGTCACCCTCAGAATGTCCTGATAACCCCCCAAATTGGAGAAACTGAGGTAAAAAGCACTAAATAAGTACGGCTCCAGCCCGAGTGAGGTCTCTGAGAAAGCCAGCCTTTAATATAAAAAATAGAGAATTAAGGAAATAATTAGAGATGCCACAAAAATTTCTCTGTAAGGATGTGACTCCAGTTAAATATAGCACATGTACCAAACTGGAGACAATGTATTGCTTGTTCTGGGGATTTGCTAAATAAATAATAACATATGCATGGAGGGTCTCTTGAACAAGATTTAAAACCCATACTGGTGAAGAGAACTTCGTATATGGAAAAATGTTTAAGTAAAACAGTATAATGAAGTACATTTGGATCCAAAGGGGATGAAAGAAAAAAATATAGTACGTGGGCACACATACATAGTATAGCACCTGTAGTGTGGGTACAGTGTAGAAAAAAAGAATAGAAGGAAACACCCCAATGTGTTAACTTCACATTGAGGACTGAGTGGTTTTATCCCCCTTCCGACGCTTCTGCATTTCCCACTTTCTTCTACAGCAAATGTGTTTGGGTAAGTTGGACTCTGACTTGACTCCTCGCACATGGCAGAGTGAGAACTTAGCAGGTGTGGAGGAAGCGCCTGGTGGGGAGGCCACCCTTGCCCTGTCCCATGCCCCTCCCGGGGCCCAGCCTCTGGGTGAGCTCTGCACTCAGCAGCCCTGTGAGGGCAAGTGAGGATGGCAATGGCAGACAGCAACTGGGAGGGGCAGGTGCTGCCCGTGTCCCCAACATGCACCAGCAGGGGTGCCTAAATGGATCCCGGAGACTTACCTGGGGGGTGTCAGATGGTGCCACCTCCAGCCAGATGGTGCTACCTGTGGCACAGGTGAGAATACAACGTGAATGCTGTGAGGATGTAAATAATGGCTCCATGGCACCTCTGAGGAAGCTGAAGCTGCCATCAATCATTCAGCCAGAGCCCCAGGGTGGGCATGGGGCAACGTGCCAACTGGGGCTGCTGCCCTAGGAAAGCCAGCCTCTCCCAGCTGGCAAGCACAGGCAAGTGCTACTGTACCAGGGCGAAAATGGTCTGGGCCTACAGGAGACAAGATTCCAACACAGCCAGCTTCTGGGTGGAGATGGAGCTCCTGAACATGCACGTGGCAATGGAGGCATTTCCCTCAGACTCCCCCTGGACCCCCTCTTCCCCAGTGCTTCTTTCTGCCCTGTATTCCCTCAGGTCCCCTCCTAGTAGCCAGCACGCAAAGTCTGCATTTCCTTGTTCAATTATTCAATCACTTTTACTGAGGACCTACTCTGTACTAGGAATTGAGCTTGATTTCCTTCCTAGTTCACAGAAAACTAGTGAACCCACCAACTGACATATCAGATGTTTGTAACAATAGTATTCTCTCTTAAACTTGACTGCAAATAACTCTCTTTCATAATCTGACTTCTCCGGGGAAAGCATGTTTCTAAATTTTAAAAACTTGATTCAGAAATGGGTTAGGGCATCATTGAGGCTGTGTCTCAGAATAAAAAAGGACCAGTTGTGTAGTGAGTGCTGACCCCGAGGGCCCGCAGGGATGAGTGTGACACAAGAGCCATTTCCAAGTTGGGAATTCTGTGCACAGTGAAACAATATTTAAAGTGCTAGGAAATAAAAAGCTACACACTGAGAGGGAAGGCAAGGAGGAGTGTCCACGAATGAGGGAAGTGGCGGAAGGGTGACTGAGGTTGTCCACGAGCTGTGCTGCTCCGCGTGCCTGGGGCTCATGGAGCTCAGAGGATCTGCACATGGCCATGGACTTTCACCCCAGGAAAGGCACAAAGGTTCGAGCTTGCACAGTTATGGGCTCTGGGGCCCTTGCAGCTAAAAATTAAGACTTAAAGTCAAGAACATTTATTCCTCCAGGGTTCAACCTTGGCTTAACCTGAGGATCATTTGGGGAGTTTTTAAAAAATACCTTGAGGCTCCGGCTACAATCCTGAACAATTAAATTTGAATCTCAGGCACAAGCTCAGCTCTAACAGTTCTGAAAGACCTCTAAGTTGGTTCCAGGTGCCCTGGGGCCAGGACTCTGCAGGCAGCAGGGCCCACTCCAGCTGCCCAGGCGCACATGGGCCCAGGCGAGTGCCCGGAGGTTCTGTGCAGCCAGGGCTGAGCCGCCTTCTCAGGAAGCCACTTGATAAACTCCTTTCAACACCTTTCCCAATAAATGTGTCCTTTGGCAACTTTGGTCTCCTTTTCTCAGACCGTGTGAAGCAACAGAATCCCTTCTTCTATCCTAAGAACTTCAGAGACACGTATGTAATGCTCACGGAGCTGATGACTTTGGCTAACTTTGTTCTCTAAGCAAATTTGCATGTTTTTTAGTCAATAATGTTTTGAATATTAATAGTTATTTTTATTGTTTATCCACATATACTGGAAAAACAGGTTAAAGTATAAACTAGAAACTGAATATTTACATTCTCAAAGGTAATACAAGGATTATTAATTTCACTTAATGACTTAATATCTATATAAAAAGATAAGGTTGAGAACATACATGTAGATGAATTTTTAAAAGAAATGAATTTGTCATAGAAAACTGAATGTATCACTGCAGTAGTCCTAGTAGTCCTCACATCCAGGCTGGGCTGACAGAAAAGACAGAGCCGCATACAAATCTCTAGCTGTGGGAATCTGAGCATCTTGCTTGGCCCTTACAGGCACCTGGGGAATCCACTGAACTGTAAGGCACGTTTCCCTGGCCACACGGACATCTACCGTCATGCTACTCCCACTGCTGTGTCCCCAGGCTCACCTGAGCTCCGCTCCCCAGGGGAAGGAGCAGGTGTGAAGTACTCCTCAGGGAGGGAGAAGCTGTCTGTGTCCTGCCGGGAGAAGGGCCAGCTCAGACCACAGGCCAGGGCTGGGTGAGGCTCTCTCGGGCGGCCCCAACCCTGCTCTCCCGGGAGGAAGCTGGTCACTGGTGAGGCAGTTCCTCTCCAGCCTTCGCTCAAGGTGGGCACGCACCGTCCCTGAAGAACTGTCTTTGATTAGGCCCGAGGTGCGCGGGCTTCGGGGCTGCTGCACTGGGATGTTCTGGCTGCTCCACGCTCTTCTCTGTGAGGAATCCTTCGAGGCCAGCAGAGACACGGGTAGTGCACATCTGGCCTGGCTTCTCAACACCACTCCCTGCTCCCAGCATGTCACAGAGAGGCCTCACCCCTCCGGCCTATTCCATGTGCTGCCCTTGGTACAGTTCTGACTTTCCAGGGAGGTTTCAGTTCTAGGTGGCCCCTTCTTTCTCTAGAACCACTGAAATTCCAGCAACCTCAACACATTTTGAACCTATTCCTCCCTGCCACTGATGACACAATGCCCGCAGGCTGGCTAGCCCTGAGCCTTCATTCTGCTGGGCACCATAGAATGTGGTGGCTTGTCTCTTATCCTCTGTAACATCCTTGTTCACAATGCAAAACAAAGGAACCTCAACTCAAAAGGTTAATGGGAGAAGCTGGGTTTCAAATCAGGACCAATTCCACAGATCTGCAATTCAACCCACCACACTCTAGCTATTTTCGAATTCCCCTTCCTCTGGAAAATGCCACGCCCACCACCCACGCGCCCAGATGGCTTCACTGCAAAGCACAGTCCCTGGGTGCGCCCACCGCTCTCCCCGAAGGTCCTCCAAGCCACCTCCTATAGGCTTCCTGCCCCCCCCCCCCACCTGAACACCGTCTTCCTCCTCCACTGCGCTTTTGCTGGGGTCGAGGTCCTGAACCAGGAGGATGAGAGCAAGGAGGTCGGCAGGGCGCAGGGAGCTCGCGGTGTGGCTGTGGACAGAGGGGCAGGGTAGTGGTCAGCAAGGCCTGGAGCCCAGCGCTGCCTTCAAGGACTGAGCCAAGGGGCTGGCTAACAACCCTTCCCGGAGACAGGTATAAAGAAAATCAATTCATCCATTTTTAGAGTGAAATTTGGTGGTGAAAAAACGAAACAAAACAAAACAAACAGAGCATAAAGATGGTTTCCTTCATGTGGAGTCTATGAAGTGTTCCAGGGAGAAGTGGCTCAGAGATTCAAGCAGCTAGGAGGGCAGAAGAAGCAAAGTCTGGGAGAGCTGAGGGGAAGTTGAAGCAGCAGGAGTAAGGCTGACACAGGTGGGGGCTGGGGCTCAGCTCACCTGGAGTAGAAGGCCAGCAGCTTGGAGTGTACAAGCAGGAAGGCATGCATGGCCTCCTCACCGCCCCGAGATGGACTGGAGTTGATGGCTTCAACTACGTGCCGCTCCAGTGTCTCTATACACAGCTCACAGAGCTGGGGGTGGATTAGCCTCTCCACGGCCTGGTCGGGGAGGAAGCCATGAGGAGCCCGCACCCTCTCCCACTGCAGCCCTTGGCTGGTGGTCATGTTCGCTCAGTCCATCCTGAGCTCACACTGGGTGTCAGGTATTCGGGAGTACACAGACCATGGTTGGTACAGTCCAGCCTGCTTTGTGTCCACAGCCTGGCCAGCAGACGCTAGTGGACAAGGCAGACAATATTCAAGCCAACCAAGATATATGCTCAGTAAGAATACAAAGCACTAAACTAGAGAAAGACAGCAGAGACATACTTGGGGAGGGTGTTCAAAGGATGTCTCCTTTAAAATGGCACCTAAGGAACAGAGAAGTCTGCCAGAGAAACAGGAGGAAGAACATAGTACACCTAGGAAAGAACAAGTGCAAAAGGCCCTGAGTTGTGGGGTCTGGAGCCCTGCTGCTGAACTAACATGCAGGGGGCAAGTCCTACGCATGGTATAATAATTTCTGGTAAAAAGAAACAGGTGAAACTAATGTCTTATTTTGTCTAATATACCAAAAATATTACCAATACATAATACAGATGCATTATTAATCCAGTGTTTGACATTCTTTTTTGTTCTAAGTCACCAAAATTTGGTGTCTATTACATGTGCAGCCTAACTTAATTTGGATGAGCTGCATTTCAAGTATTCCACAGCCACATGTAGCTAATGACTAACATACCGGACAGAGCTAAAACTGAAAGAAATCCCATGTGAACAACGCACAGAGTGAGAACACGAGGGGGCCGGGATGAGGCTGGGCAATACCGGCAGCAGCGTTCATCCAGGGCGCGGGGGCTCGGCGGGGAGCCTTTTGTGCTAACCGCATTAGGTCACTTCCTACAAGAAGCCCTTCCTGATGTCCAAGACCACTCCATCTTTCGTAGATTTTTTGATGTGGGCCTAGTGTGGCACCTACGTGACTGCAGTTTTATCCTCACGTGCAGCTGAGTTCTCTCAAAGGCAGGGTTTGCGTCTTTACTCAACAGGGTCTGGCCCACCTCTTACTGTTCAGTGGCTACCCCTGAGTTCGTTAGAGTTGGTAACTGATTTCCTGGCTTCCCCGTCACCAACGGTGGCTTATTTGCTTGTGTACTTGACTTCTTTCTTCTTCTATCTCCTCATTCTTCCATTTCCTTTTCCTTTTCTCCTCTTCCTCTTTTCTTTTCCTTTCCCCTCTCCTTCTTCTCTTCCTCCCCCCTCCTTCTTCAAAAGGCATATGCAGATTTACTGAGCAGAGTCATGGAAGGACAAAGACAGAAGTGTGGGTGGTCGAGCTGAGACCTGACTTCCTGTACTGTGAGCTCAGATCTGTCTTAAATGAGTCTGTCCCCAGTAGCAGTGGTTTCTAAAGTGTGACTCTCGGATCGGCACACTTAGCACCTTCTGGGAGCAGACTCTAGAGCCCTGACCTTAGAGCTACCCCATGAGAGACTCTGAGGCGGGCGTCTAACCTGCCCTGCCCAGAGGACTGTGACAGGCACTGGTGAGAGCCACTGCTCTGCCGAGAGACCCTCAGCCTGACCCCCAAGGGTTTGCTCCTGCCTTCCGGCTACAGTGTGAGTCTCACTGTACTCAGGGCAATGTTATCTTTTTTTTTTTTTTTTTTTAGGTTTTTTTTGGAGACAGGGTCTCGCTTTGTGGTTCAGGCTGGCCCTGAGCTCAGCCTCAAACTCACATCACAATCCTCCTGCCTCTGCCTCCCGAGTGCTGGGATTACAGGCGTGAGCCACCACGCCCGGCACTGTGGTATGTGGTACTGTTTGCTGCTGGGTGTGGGTCTCCACACCCAGTATTGTTATGTGGTTACCGGGGAATCGAACCCAGGCCCTTGCGCTTGCGAGACAGGCGCCGGAACCACTGAGCTAACTCCCCGGCCCCAGGGCAATGTTATCTTTAATGCTGCTTTTCCTCCCTGTTTTCTATTCTAGTTTAGCTCACTATAACTTTTTTTGCAGTGGTGCTGTCTTCAAAGGTGCTATCTTCAAAGACGTCTATAATTTACAGTGAGTCCTAAAACTGTGCTAAAAAGTCAGTTTTCACCAGAATCTAGCTGGTTACTATAGGAAGGCCTGCCATGTGGCCAGGAAGAACAACTCTGGATAAACAGATTTTAGCTTCTGTCTGTGCCCCATGCATGAAGGTCAGAACCCGACAGAACCCGACACCTCCCAGGCCCGAGGCCTTAGTGCCCCTCAGTCACCTCCACAGCGAAGCTTTGCTCTTCCTCCCGCAGGCGGGTGTAGGTCCACAGCAGGCTCTGGAAGTGAGCCCACACCTGGGCCCTCTGGCCCAGGTCTGGGGGCCTCAGCCTGAGGCAGAAACACAGAGAGGCACCATGAGAGAGCCAGTCACTTCGAATCAAGCTAAGGATCCTCCCTCAGGCCAGTGTGAGAGCAGAGGGCTCAGGAGATGTGACTGCGTGTCTGTGGAGAGCCCAGGAAAGACAGGACATTTCCTGTGTGCCCTGGCAGAGCAGCTCTGGTGGGAGCCAGCAATTAAACCACTGGGCAAATGACTTCACTCCTCCTATCACACAAACATATCACAGCTGGCTACAAGAAGCCAAGATGTACCTGCATTTTCTATGTTCCTCACGTTCCCCCCAGATCCCTAAAAACAGCCAACACTAACCTATTAGCACAGCCAAGCATAGGGGTGCAGCCCTCTCAGACATGGAGACCTGCATGGACTGATGCGGTTTGTGTGAGTGTTGTCAATACTAGGACAGCTAAACCACGCACGTGTGGTGCCTGCAGACACTGTGACTGGCCTCTATATGGTAGGGGCATGCTCAGTCACTGAAAACTCAGAAGATACAGGGTTTCGGCCTGAGACTTCCTAATTATGCTGAGAAGCAGGAAACAGCACCCCAGAACCTCACACTTTCAGGTCCATATTTCCCTTCTCACCACAGTGTACACACTGACCCATCCTTCTCTGCACAGTTTTCATTATGGGGCCGAAGATGGCTTCTGGGCCTGGCCCTTCAGAAACTGTCACCAGAGTGTATGCATGGGAATGCGCTTTTTCAAAGGCAGAGTTTAGGGCAGCTCTGAGGAGCCGGAGAGGACTGGCTTGGACCAGGCTGGCAGTGACGGACCACAAAGGATGGCAGGGGTCACACTGCACAACAGGGATGCTGAGCTCAGACCGCTGGGCTGGATGCTGTCACCAACTGATACATTTGGGCCGAGTTAGTAACTTTGCTACCTTGAACTTCCTCATATGTAAAATGAGGGGCCCAGAAAAGACAGATTTTACAGGCCTTTAAGCTTTGCTTCTTAGACTCGAGGACACAGGTGAGGCAGAGCATGGAACTGGCTCACCTGAGGCTGGGCACAGACTGACTGGCCCCACAGGGTACTCAGAGGACACGGGGAAAGGTCCTGAGGACTCACTCCTTCCGGATGAGCTGGCCGTCCATGGTAACGAGTCCAAAGTGCACCTCAAACAGGTACTTGAGCACACACAGCTTACGCCGGAGGTCCCCTTCACTCTCAGTGTGGTCTCCATTGATGGCGATGAACAGGCACTCTCCAAACTGTAGGCACAGCCAGACAACATCCGCTGCCACTGCGGCGCTCCCTCCACCCGCCTGATCTCAGTGGGCAATTACTGTCGGGCTGGTGCCAGGTTTGGATGCTGTGCAGCTCCTGCCATCCACAGGACGCTGCAGTCCGAGATAGGAGAGAGGCACGTGGGCGCCCCGGGGAGCAGGAGGAAGAGGGACATGGGCCACAAGGCCACACTCACCAAGTGAAGGACATACAGACAGTTGCTGTTTTCTGTGGAGAAGCAGGTGTACGTATCTGAGAGCTTCTCCAGCATCGTCACAGAGGAGATGATGACTGGGGCCAGGAGAGTGCTGAGCTGGTCCTCCAGGGCCGGGAGCTGAAAGAGAGGAAAGAGCGACAGTGACAGTGCTTCGGGTGTGTCAGATGAATGACCAAACTTGATGCTGAGGAGCTCCACAGTGGCAGACCTCCCTCCCTGAACTGACAAGGAGAGGAAAAAGAGGCTGCCCTTGACACTCGGGGCGACAGCTCAGAAGGCAGGGCAGCCTGGTAACTGCTATTTAGGCTCTGAATCCGGAAGGAAAATTTAAATATTTGTTACATTCCATGGTGGAATGTTTGGGGTGTTTAACAAAGAACTCGGCAGCTCTAAGGAAGACTACTGCTATGTGCCAAAGCCTGCGTCATTTTTAGAATAAACTACGCTGGGAATTTAGCCTAATGAAAATGATCAGAGATAGAAACAAATACATTCATTACAACATAATTTACAGTTGCAAACAGTTGAAAAAATGTAACTGTACTGTATCAAGGGAATAATTAAACTGTATCTAAATGAGAGATTCTATTTAGCTATTTATAATATTAGCATTTTGATGAAATGGAAATTTGACACTTTTTTTAAAGGATACGCTGTGCTTAAAAACGCATATATAAAACAAAGTTCTGAAAAGTTATTAAGAAAGTCACTTCTATTTATAGGGAATATAATAATTTTTTTCCTCTATTTTAAAAAATATTTCTGCATTTTTCCTAATTTCCACAACAAGGATGCACTCTGATAAGCTCTCTTCTCATCCATGTTCATTGCCTCAAGGAAGGAAACAAACAAACAAAAAAAGAACCAGGCATATTTGCTGCACATCTGTGAAAAGCCGGGGGAAATGGCGATGACTCCAAATCTTAATAGCAGAGTGAAAGGAAAGGAAGAAACATCTGATCTTCCTCAAGACGACTGCAGGAGACAGGAATGGAGTTTGGAGAGCGCTATGTGAGAAGCAAGAAGAAAAGCCGCAGCTGTCCCACAGTGAGGCGCAGCTCTGACATCACCAGTGGGCCTCAGTGCACTGCTGCACCTTTTTCGGGAACCCAGGTCTGCGCCTGCGCCTTCAGTCTGTCAGTCAGGCTCTCCTATCCTCCTGCTCATCCCAGCCTCAGCCTGCACAGCTCCTTTGCTGAGCGCCGGGGCCACCTCACCCCTGCGGCTCTCCACTCAAACGCTGTCCTGTCTTCACCCACATACCCCTGCCTGGATGCCTGGGTTCACCTGCTGCTTGCGTCGTGGCTTGTCCCCCTGGACCCTCCATCCTGCAGAGCAGAGATCACTGTGCTGGGGGCGCAGGGGGTGTCTCAGTGCATCTCCGTCGAGCGAATAACACCCCACACAGGTGAAAACAAATACCTGTTGAATTATTTACACTGTGCATGTTTTTCTGAACTGTCACAAATTAATACAAAGGTTATTTAAAAATTTAGACTGTGCACAGGAACTCATCTTTTTTTTTTTTTTGAGACACGGTTTTGCTTTGTAGTTCAAGCTGGCCCTGAGCTCAGCCTCAAACTCACATCACAGCAATCCTCCTCCCCCGGCCTCCCGAGTGCTGGGATGACAGGCATGAGCCACCATGCCCAGCACTGTGGTATCTGGTACTGATTGTTGCTGGGCGTGAGTCTCCATGCCCAGTATTGTATGTGGTTACCGGGGATTGAACTCGGGCCCTTGCGCTTGCAAGACAGGCACTGGAACAACTGAGCTAAATCCCTAGCCCTGATTCAATTTATTTTTAGGAATAATCATAATATCAAAGAATGGGGCATGGATAAAATTCAAGCACAAATCCTCCCTACAGTAAGAGAGCTAGCTAACTAGAAACAATATATTATGTCCAGTAAATGATATATTTATTCATATATTGACATAATGATGCCATTATGAATTATGCTTTTGAAAATGCTTTTGAGAACAGCAAATGAAAAAAGCAGGAAATAAAAGTGCAAATGTGGTATGATCTCCAGTACATAAAAGATAAAGGCCTAAAGAGCTTTATATATAAAGCTCTTTCTATATATGAAAGAGCTAAAAACTCAGAGTAGTAGAATTATGAGTCATTTAAAAATTAAAAAATAAATAAAAATTACCGCATTTCCAAATTTCATCCAATTAACTTATGTTATTTATATGACTAGGAAAATAACGTGTGGCATATATAAAAGTAGAATTTTAAACACTTTTCCCCTTCACATTAGGTCATTTAGAAGCTAAAAAAAAAGAAAATTTGTTCCTGTACCAGGTTTTTAACAACAAAGAAGGGAAATACTCCAAGTAGAGTTTGCTTCTTAAATTGGTCTATTTAAAATAATAGCTCTGGAATGGAGTATTAGTTAAAGTTTAAATGCACTGATTTCTAAAAAACAAAATAGCCTGAGATAGAACTGAGTTTTAACTTACATAAAATCAATTCAATGTCCATGATCTCCAAGATCAGAATATCAGTGATGCTGACAGAGGAATAATCCACTGAAAGGAAGTTGGCTCAGCTGGATCGGGCCCATTCCAGCAGGCAAGGCACTGGGAGGCAACCAGTTCCTTCATGTTGCTGCAGAAATGCAAGAACTCCCCCTACTGAATCCCTAATAAAAAACTTTCTAGCTTACAATTAATCTAGAAAAAATTTCAAAATAAACTACTGCTTTAAAATGCAGAGTGAAGATTACATAAGTGAAATAATAATTTTTTTCTGAGTAATAAATGGATGTGCACGTGTAAAATATATTAAAACCCTTCAATCCATACCTCACACCATATTAAAAAGTTCAAAATGGATCATTAAGGCCTAAAACAAAACTCTAACACTATGTAACTTCCAGAGAATATACAGAGTTCTTTGTAACTTAGGGACAGGCAAAGATATCTTAGATACGATACCAAAAACATGATCCATAAAAGCAAAAATGGAAAACTCGAGTTAACAAAATAAAAAATGCAAGATCTTAAGATAATGCAAAGCTAAGTCAGAGCATTAAGAAAATATTTGCAAAGGATAAATATTTAATAAAAGACCTGCATTCAGAGTATCTAAGAAATTATCAAAACTCAGAAGAAACAATCAACGTGAGAAAAGATGGGAAAAGACACAGTAAGGCAGCTACTTCGCTGACAGAGAACTAATATCTAGAATAAAAAAACCCATAGCTTTTCAAATAAAAGACTCAATCAAAAATGAGGAACTAAAATGAACAGATACTTCTCAGAAGTATAAATAGTCAATACACCAAGAAATGTTCAACATCTCTGACCCTCAGAAAAATATAAATTAAAACAACACGGAGATTCTATCTTACTCCAAAAAGGAAGGCTATCATCAAGAAATCAAATAAATGGAAACAAACCTTATGTATCTGGGGGTGGAGGGGCTGAAGGGAGAGCAGGGTAATGGGAAAAATAGGAATCCAGATATATTTCATACAGGTACAAAGTCTCAGTGAGGAATGTGATCATAGTATGTTCCTAAAACGTACCATAAGCTCATTCAAGGAAAAAAAAATTTTTTTTAAATCAAATATTAACAAATGCTAGTGAGACTGTGACAAAAAAGGAACCCTACTATATTGTTGGGGAAAAGTAGAGATTCTTCAAAAATGAAAATTAGAAATTCCATTTGATAGCTATTATTCTTCTAGGTATCTTCCTGAAAGAGTTAAAAAACATTCTATAGCAATACATGCATACTCATGTTTGTAGCAGCATAACTCAGGACAGTTAAATTTTAGAAGCAGCCTACATTCTTCAATAGAAGAACAGATCAAGAAAATACAATTTATATACAATGGAGTGCTTCTCTGGCACAAAGAAGAGAAGCCATTTGAGTCACCTGCAGGTAAATGGATGCACTTTGAGACCATAACGTTAAGTGAAATAAATCAGAAAACAAACAAGCTGGATAACACATAGATTCTCTCATATAAGACATGGAGAGTGTAAATAATTTAAAGAGCAAAATAAAAGACAATAAGAAACAAGAAGATAGAACTTTTGCAAATAGGTAGGGGATCGGGATCTAGAGATAGAGGGAGGATGGAAAAGGAAGGCAGGAGAAGGGGAATAAAAAGAATTAAGATATGCTATGCACATGTACCAACATCCGACGAAGAAGAATGCAATCATTATGAACTTTATACTTGTACAAAGCTGATGCGGCAAGTTAACACATAAAAAGAGATGCTCAAAATCACTGACCACCCTGTGAAAAAACACAGTGGTAATGAGTAAGCATCTATTAGACTGTTAAAAAGACTCACCATACTAAGAGTTAGTGAGAGGAACTGGAACTCACATACTACTGGTGTAATGTAAAATGATACAACCACTTTAGAGAAGTTTGGCAATTTCTTGAAGTTAATCATGTACCTTACTGATTCAGCCACTCTATCCTGGATATTTACCCATAAAAACTGAAAGCATATGGCCATACTGAGATTCATTTCTTTTTCTTTTCTTTCTTTCTTTTTTTATTTTTTTGAGACAGGGTCTCGCTTTGTAGTTCAGGCTGGCCCTGAGCTCAGCCTCAAATTCATAGCAATCCTCCTGCCTCTGCCTCCCAAGTGCTGGGATTACAGGCATGAGATGCCACATCTGGCATCATGGTATGTGGTACTGATTGCTAGTGAGTGTGAGTTACCACACCCAGCACTGTTGTATGTGGTCACCAGGGAATGAACCTCGGCCCTTGAGCTTGTAAGGCAGGTGCTAGAATCACTGAGCTAAATCACTGGCCCAGAGATTCATTTCTTAATGCTCATAGCTGCTTTATAATTAAATACTAGAAGTAACTCAACTGTCCAAAATTTGTCCAATTGTTGGGAACCACCCTGTCTGGGAATTGCAAGGTCAAAATTGACCAGGCCTTCCTGCCTGCACATGGACTTTGGACTTGACTTTTGTCTTCATCTCTGGTAGCAACAGTGACTCAATGGTCCCACATGCTGTGATGCTTCGGGGCAGAACTGCACTGGATCTCTCCCTTCTCAAGGACTATTGCTGATATTTGCCTTGCCCCGAGAGATCCTCATCTATATAACTTCTCTAGGACTATTGTTAGTGTGCCCCAGCCTTTCCGGATATTTTAGAATGTAGATAATAAAAGGTGTGGTAGGCTGGGGTCCGGAGTTCTTGCCGCTCAGAGTAACACAGATCAAACCCAAGCTCAGTTTTCTCTATGTCTCATTTCTGCCTAATTATTAATTATTTCGAGGTGTGCCATAAACTCACTAGAGACTAGAACTTATGGCAAAAGTTCTAGTTACGTTCCCTTCCCCTGTTTACCACACCCAATGAATAAACAAACCATGGCATATTGAGACAATAAACCACTACTCAGCAGTGAAAAGGAATGAGTGACTGATAAATGTTACAACTCTGATGAACTGGAGTGTTATACTAAGAAAGGCCAGAGCAAAAAACAAAAATAATACAAAATGAAAGCCAAATCCATACTGCACGATTCTTTTACACATGTCTAGAAATACAAACCCATCACAATGGAAAGCAGATTAGTGGTCAGTACAGGGTGGGAGTGATAAAGGAGGGATCACAACTGCTGGGGTGATAGAGTTCACTGGAATCACATGAATATATACATAGAAAGCATCAAATACATACAGATAATGGTGAGTCAATTATACCTAAAGATGGCTACTAAAAATGGATGCTTTTACTGTGTGCTGAAGTTTTTAGAGAAACCGATGACATCAAGTTTCTCAGCTGTGGGGTTAAAATTCTTCCTCCTCTTGCCCTCACTGGCCCAGGGAGACCCGGTGGGCGGAGGAGGGGATCATTGCACAGGCCGAGTCGGGTCCTGCTCATTTCTCAGGGGGGCTCAGGACGGGTGAACACAGCTCGTTCTGGCTCCTAGACTTGGTTAGTTGTGTTCCGTTCCCTTGCACTCATCTCCTCACCTCTTGTGCCTCTTTCTCTGACTGCCCAAACTTCAGCCGGAGACTCTCTTCAAACTCCTCATCTGTCCAGTAGAAGAGGATTTCCGCACCCTCGGTGGCCACCAAGACGCACTTCATCTGTCAGAGAGGACTGTCAAGGTCAGCCCCGGCTCCCACTTCTATAAACTGCCTGAATAACAAAGAGGATCCTAACTGCTGCAAACATTCACACTTTCTGCACATCAGGTACCACCACGGGGCCTCCTACACCTCGGGAAGTCTGGCTCTTCAGTCACTCATGTTAGACAGCAAGGCACAAGCCCAGGCCCATCTGAGGCTAAACCTCAGGCTATTCCTCTTTTTTTTTTTTTTTTTTTTTTTTTAGGTTTTTTGAGACAGGGTTTCACTTTGTAGTTCAGGCTGGCCCTGAGCTCAGCCTCAAACTCACATCACAGCAGTCCTCCTGCCTCTGCCTCCTGAGTGCTGGGATGACAGGCGTGAGCCACCACGCCGGGCGTGGTATGTGGTACTGGTTGCTGCTGGGGTGAGTCTCCACACCCAGTATTGTATGTGGTTACCAGGGATCGAACCCGGGTCCTTGCACTTGCAAGACAGGTGCCGGAACCACTGAGCTAACTCCCCGGCCCCCTTGTTCCTCTTTGTTATCTGGAGGCCTCATCTTATGGCATCAGGCCACTGAGAAAGCACTGTATGGACGGAGTGGATTGACCACAGAGCCACTCACTCACTGCAGAGCGCTGGTGTCCGGTCTGGAGCAGAAGCAGCTAGAGCACCTCTAGGCAGACCAGAGCCGTTTATTTCTCTGAACAGAAAACAGCCCCCAAAATGGGCTCCAGAGCCCAGGATGAGTATATTTCAGCACAATACACAGCATATCGATACTTTATTCAGGTCTTCCTTCTCTTGGTAGAAATGGGCTGGCTGAGGATTTCCTGGTTCCTTCTTACTCAAAGCTGTTTAACTTCAGCTATTCAACCACCAATGCCTTTGGCCCCTCTGTAGCCCTTTCTTCATCTCTCATACTTTCTTTTTGGAGGGGTGCTGCTCTTTAGATTTATTTTCTATTTAGAAGGACAAATCTAACTGAACTACTCAGAGGCCAAGCTGCCTCCACTCCAGATTAGGTACCAGCTGACTGCTGGAGTGAGCGTGGCTCTGGTAGGCAGGGTTTTACACACAGTGGACAAGTGCTCTACCACTGAGCTACATACCCTTCTCATTTTATACTATATTTCATTTTAAAACAGGATCTAAGTTGCCCAGACTGGCCTTGAATTTGTGATCCTCCTACCTTAGGGTACTCTAGGGTGCTGGCTTGTGCCACACACACTAACGGTTAAATATATAAAATGGGTTTTACCTACCAGCCAGTGTATCTGTAGCAGAGCTTCCCACACTGTGCCCTGAGCAGGGATGCAGTACTACATGGATGTTACTGCCCTTAGGGCAGCCTGACTAAGTATGGCCAGGCCAGAGCTCCAGGTCTGCTGCTTGCAGCTAGAGGCCAAAGACATGAGTTTCAAATCCCCTTGTGAACATCAGTGTGCCATACAGGAGTGCTTGTGCTATCTGGCTGCTAAGTCACAAGGACTTGGAAGCTGTGCTCTGGCTCTTGTACAAGATGGTGTCCAATTCCCCAGGAGGGTCTCAGCATCTCGAGGGCAGGGTCCCCTTCGAGAGTGGCTCAGGGGTCCTCACTGCCCCCTTCTCAACCTTCTCAGTGGGTTATCAACTCTAACCCAGAACACGGGCCCCAGGGTTCTTACAGGCTAATGTGGGAAGACAAAAGCCACAATGAAGAGTTCATCCTGTTCCCAAGGGACTACTAAACAAGGAGTCAGTGATGGGCTATGATAATTCATGAAGGCCAGTCGGCTTGGAGTGGGCCCATTCCTTGATCAAGAGGAAAGAAATTATTTAAGAGGCACAGCTTAGAGACTCAACAGGCCTCGAGGGTCACCTAGATGCAGGGGATGACAGGGACGCTAGGCAGAGGTGACATCAGGGTGCAAAGCTAGAGCAGGGTGGGGGAAGAGGAGTGTAGGGTGCTGGAGAGCTCAGCCTGCCTCATTCTGCTTCCCAAAGCCCCAGCATGGTGTCATCTGCCCCCTCTCGGTCCCAGGAGGAGAAAAACATCTACCTTGGCAAGTAGCGCATCAGAGCTTCAGGCAAACAGAGGTTCAGAAGGGGTTGTGGTAGCCAAACTCAGTGACTAGTGTTCGGAACAGCAGCGGAGCATCCTTGGTCCTGCAAATGATTACAACAGAGAAGACAGGGCATGAGAGCAAACACAGGCTCGGGTCCCTGCTGCTGTCTGTTCCTGGACCTGGACAAGCTGGAGAAAAGCTATAAGGTCACAAACGCTCCTCCCCCAAAACGGAAAACATGAACCCAGCTAGGAGAACCCTTTGCCCTGAGAAGGTGCCCATAAAGGTTAGTTGGAACTAATGGAACTTCAACTTGCTATTTCCTCCTAGTGCTCTCATTTCTCTATGGGTCACTCAGAGAAGAGCAGCCCTAGGGACTTGCAAAGCCCATCCCAAGCCAAAGGGAGGTGTTCTCACATGGAAAAGAGAAGAGGCATCCTCGGAGGGCGCCGTGAGCACTGTAAGCTAACAGAAAAGGGACTGGAGACTTGGCCCTAGCACTGGCTCCGTCAGGTCATGTCAACTCTGGGCCTCGATCTCCCACTGGGAAATGAGTGGACAAATCCCCACTCTATGTCCCTACAGGGCTACAGAGAAGGTCGTGGGCACCACTAACCAGGCTGCTCCCTAAGGTTAGCAAACTAAGCTTTCTTAAATAATGAGGGAATGAGAACTATCTGCTATTCTTATTTCCCAGCTTCTCTTCTTCAAGTAACAGCATAAACTGGTTTCTAGTTTCAGAATTATTCATGTTTGGATAAAAGGCAAGAACAATATAAAACCTAATAGGAAACGCTGTAAGCAAGTAAGAGGCAAGAGACCAGCAGACAAGGGCTGTTTCAGGGTTAGCATCTTCTGCAGCAGAACTCTGGGACCCACTGGCTACATCACCGCCCGAGGCACTAATGCAACATTCTGGGCAGCAGCGGACGCCTCGCCACGGTCCTTATGTTCCACTTTCCTTTAGCAAAGGGTGAGGTTGTTGGGATGAAGAAGTCCCCCTCCTCGTTTTGTGGATTGCTTGTTAAAACTACCCTGATCCATAGAGGAAACTCAGGCCCTGACTTGGGAAGGAGCAGCTGCTGTAGGTTGGGGCTAACCTGAGAAAACCGTCGGCGCCCACTTTCACCATCTAGAGCTCCTTTCCCTGGGTAACTGCCTCAAGGACTTTTGTCTTACTTGACTATTGTTTTATTTCGTGGAGACGGGGCCTTGCCGTACACTTTGGCTTCCTTTGAACTCACTATATAGCCCAGGTTGGCCTCCAGCCTCAGCCTTCTCAGGGTTACAGCCTTGAGCTACCGTGCCCGGAAGGCCTTTCTCCCCGTCCCCGCCTGGCCATAAGCCCTGGCGCGGGTCTCAGCAGGGCGAGGGTCCCCCTCTGCCGCGGGCCTCCGAGTCCATACAGCAGTTTCACTTCCAAGTCACCAGGTTTCCAGAACTCCTGGCGGCTCTGGGCAGCACAGCCACAGGTGGGTGAGGGCGGGTGGGGCCCGATCTCTGGACCTCACGGCTCCCCACTTGCGGGAGGGTGGCCGCACCGGGACTCCCAAGGACCACATACCCAATCTCCACCGGCCCCGCCGTCTACAGCTCCGCCGCGGGCACGCTTCCGGGTGAGCCACGTGACCGCCAGGCCTAGAGGGCGGAGCTCGGGCCTCGGGGCGGGGCTCGGGCCACGGGGCGGATTCGAGCCCCGCCCCTGCCGTGCTACGGCCTCCTGGACGCTGGGAGGGACTGTGCCGGGGTCTGCCGCTCTTCAGCGCACTCGGTGCTCTGCCTTGCGCTGCCCAGATTCAGGCGATTCCCAGCACGGCCCCGCCCCTTTTTACGGAAGAGAACTTTCTCACAAGTTCTGCCCAAACTAGAGTCTGGTTTGCTGGGGCATCGCGAGGCCTTTCCTCACCCCTGGTTTTCCTTATTAAACCTGCTTCCGGAGAGCTGTCCCTCTGTCATCCACCCCCAGAGGAGACGCAGCTTTCCGAAGACTCCATTTGCCAACAGTGGAATCGCTTCATAAGAGTTCTCCCTCCTTTTGGGGGCAGGATGCCTAGGAAGGTTTTTTATTTATTTATTTATTTATTTTGCACCTGTGTTTCCCAGACTCATTTAAATTGTACTTGCACAGTATTTAAAGTGTCTGACTTTAAAGGAGAGGGGTTGGGGCCCACAGAAGGGGCTAAATGACAAATCATTCTTGCTGTCTGTGGTGCTGGCTGGTAGCTCAGACCAGCCGGTCAGTGGAGCCGGTACAGAGACCAGCCCAGGTATAGCCGATGGGCCAAGAATCAATACCGCCACGCGCTCCATTTGGTACTATTAAAGCATCCCCCTTTCGCTCAAAAATTTCTGTTTCCATCTATAGCATGCAGCGCTATTGGAGGTATCTTTTTGCAACCTACTTTAAAAAAAAAGATTAGTACGTTTGAAGTACATAATGATAGCATTCATCCTGTCCAGTTGGCACATGTATGTAACACATCTTAATTCTTTTTTTCATTTTCCCCTCCTCTTACACCTCCATCTCTTGGTCCTTTATCCTTTGTGAAAGATCTAGCTCTTTATTTCCTATTGTCTATATTTTATTTTGCTCTTTTTTTTTTTTTTTTTTTTTTTTTTAGGTTTTTTGAGACAGGGTCTCGCTTTGTGGTTCAGGCTGGTTCAAGCTCACATCACAATCCTCCTGCCTCTGCCTCCCCGAGTGCTGGGATTACAGGCGTGAGCCACCACGCCGGGCACTGTGGTATGTGGTACTGGTTGCTGTTGCTGGGTGTGGAGAATGCTGGGTGTGGGTCTCCACACCCAGTATTGTTATGTGGTTACCGGGGAATCGAACCCGGGTCCTTTCGCTTACAAGGCAGGCGCCGGAACCACTGAGCTAACTCCCCGGCCCTATTTTATTTTGCTCTTTAACTTAGTTATAGTTAGGTTTTTCATATAAGAGAAATCCTGAGGTATTTAAACTTAATTCATTTCACTTCAGATTATGGTGTCAACAGGCATGAGGGAGAACTGGCTGTGATGTCTGACCCCGAGCTGACCTGGCTGGCTGGGTGGGCTTCCCAGTCCTCAGGACTCCGTGTAGGACCTTCCGGAAGCTGCTCGCTCAGTCAAAGAGGATGACCACCCCCCGATAGAGATGACCATTGGTCAAGGCTATGGGAGTAACTGTGCTGCCCTGCTAGAACCTCCAAACAAGCTCTCAAGATTAGAGTGTCAAGATGCATCTAGTTTATCCTCCTTAATGGTAGAGTAGTATTGCACTGAGTATAAACAACCACATTCTCTTAATCCCAAGATTAAGCTATTATGAGTTTTTTGGCTATAAACATGGATATGGGTGAGTCATTGTAAAATGGTATATGTAGCTCTTTTGGAAAGAGACCCACAAGGGATTAACTGAGTTGAATGGAATTTCTAGTTTTAGTGTTTGAAAGAATCTCCATATTGATTTCCATAATGGTTGTACTAGTTTACTTTCCACCAACAAAGTATGAGGGTTCCTTTTTCATTGCAGCCTCACCAGCATTTATTATTATTTTTTATTTTTGGGTATTGGGGATGGAACTTGGAACCTTGTTCTTGTGAGGCAGGTGCTGGAACCACTGAGCTAAATCCCTGGCCCTTAATTTTCATTTCTTTAATGACCAGAGATGTTGAATATTTTTCATGTATCTACTAGCCTTTTGTACTTCTTCTGAGAAGTGTCTGTTCAACTGAAAGTTGACTATTTTTTGACTGAATCTTTCTTATGTTCTTTATATATTGTAGAAACCAATCTTCTGTTTGGTGAATAGCTGGCAAAATTGTTTTCCCATTCTGCATATTGTCTCTTCACTTTATTGGTTGTTTCCTTGCTGTGCAGAAGCTTTTTAATTTAACCTTTGTAGATTGTTAATTTCTTGTGCAATTGGGGTTCTGTTCAAAAAGTCCTTGCCTCCCTCATATTAACATAAATAGGTAAGCTGGACATCTTGCAAGCAGACAGGCTGGACTTTGAGAGGCTCATAAGAAAGAAAATCTTCACTTAAAGGCTGACATGATCAAAAGAAAAAACTACCCCTTCCAGAGAGCAGTGACGGATAGACCTCAGTTTCTTCCTGGGACGGAGGGTTACGATCTTGATCTGCCCCTTCCCAGGAACGCAGTGATTGCAAATCCCCTGGGCTGGAGGGCCAGGACCTAAACTCACCTCTCCAGAAAAGAGCCTCCTAACTGAAAATCCTTGTACCTTGCTATGTGACTTGATTTATCACTGGATCCCCATCTAGTCAGTGTTACCTAAGCAACTATACTTATTGTAATCTTATTGGTTGATCATGATTTTGTCCATTTTGTGATTTCTGATTGCACCAATATTACCTAAGTGGCTATACTTGCATTGTTGACTGTAATTTTGTCCCACCTTAAATCTGCCTCACCTCATGGCTTTGCTCCATAAAAACCTCCTGGAAAGTGAGATGTGTGGGTCACTCATTTTTGAGTTCCCCCTTCTGTCTCTTAAGCAGAAACTTTTTTCTCAATAAAGTTTTCCTACTTTTAACCTCCATCATTCCTAAAATCATCCTATGGTTTTAGAGAACACGAACTTGCATTTCAAGTATCTAACAAGTGGGGAGCTAGACTTGCTCCCCTTTATCACTATCTTTAAGAGTTTTACCTCTCCGAAGATGCTTCCATTTTAACATATATATATTTTTTTCTTTTTGAGACAGGGCTCAGTTGATCCCCGGTAACCACATACAACAATGCCAGGTGTGGAGACTCACACCCACCAACAATCAATACCACATACCATTTGAGTGCTGGGCGTGGTGGCTCACACCTGTAATCCCAGCACTCTGGAGGCAGAGGCAGGATTGCTGTGAGTTCAAGGCTGAGCTCAGGGCCAACCTGAACTACAAAATGTAGTCAACCTGGGCCCTTGCCCTTTCAAGGCAACTCTGGAACCACTGAGCTAAATCCTCCATCCTAACATTTATATTTTTGATACAATTTGATTTTAGTTTAGTACAGGGTGAGAGATATACATCCAGATTTAATCTTCTCCATAGAGGTAGATAGTTTCCTCGCACCATTTGTTAAAAATACCCTTTGTGCTGGTGTGTGGTTTTGATCCCTTTGTCAAATAGCTTTGTGAGGACTGCTGTTGGTATTTTGATCAGGATTGCGTTAAATCTGTGTATCAGTTCTGGAAGCATAGCCATTTTGACAATATTGATTCTGTCTACCCAGGAATAGGGAATATCTATTTTTTCATGTCCTCTTTGATTTCCTTAATCAGACTGCTGTAGTTTTCATCATAGAAGTCTGTCATTTTCTTAGCTAGATTAATTCCTAGGGGTTTAATTTTTTCTTGATGCTATTATAAAGGGTATTGTTTTCTTAATTTCTTTCTCAATGAGTGCATAATTTGTATACAGGAATGCTACTGATTTTTGTGTATTGCTTTTCTATCCTGCTACATTAGTGAATTTGATTATCAATTCGAGGAGCCTTTTGGTGGGATTTTTCTGTGTCTTTTAAGTAGATCATCTGAAAATAAAGATTATTTGACTTCTTCCTTTCCTATACAACATTCATTCTATTTTGTTCTCCTGCCTCATTACTGTGGCTAAATGATACAAGAACTATATTGAACAGGAGTGGCTAGACATCCTTGTCATATTCCTGGGTTTAGAAAGAAAGCTTTCAGCTTTCCCTCATTTAATATGATGATGGTAATAGCTTTATCATAAATGGCTTTTATCAGATTGAGATAAGGTCCTTCTATACCTATTTTCTTCATGTTTTATCATTAATGGATGTTGGATTTTGTACTTTTCTGTGTCTTTTGAAGTGGTCTTGTGATTTCTGTCCTTGCTTCTGCTTATGTGTATTACACTTATTACACTTACTGATTTGTGTATATTGAACCATTCTTGCTTCCCTAGTATGAAGCCTCTTGGTTATGATCTTTTTAATGAGTTGTATTCTGTTTGCTACTATACTGTTAAGGATTTGTGTGTGTGTGTGTGTGTGTGTGTGTGTGTGTGTGTGTGTGTGTGTGTGCCTGCATTCATTAAACAGATTGGCTTACAGTATTTTTTGGTTTAGGTCTTGTTTGTCCTTGGAATCATGATATTGCTAGCTTTTAGGAGTGACTTTGGAAGTGTTTATTCCCTTTAATTTCATTGCAGTTTGAAGAGTATTGGTATTCAACCTTTCTGGAAGTTCTCATAGAACTCAGCAGTGAATCTAACTGGTTCTTGGCTTTTCTTAGTTGGTAAGTGAGGTTTTTTTTGGCTTCTTTGTTTCTGCTTCAGTTTAATTGCTTGTTGTTAGATTATTTGGGATTTTCATATTTTCTGGGTTCAGTTTTAGCAGTTCATATGCATCTAGGAATTTATCCTTTTCTTCTGAATTCTCCAATTTATTGGAATATAGGACATCAAAGTAATTACTAATAACCTGGATTTTGGTGGTATCCATTTCAACTTTGCCTTTTTCTTTTATAATTTAATTAATTTGAATCTTTTCTGTCCTTTTGGGGGGTAAGGTTGGCTAAAAGTTTGTGTCTTTTGTTTATTCTTTCATAGAACCAGCTCTTTGATTTGCTGATTCTTTGTTTGTTTTTTTAGTTTCAATTTCATTTCTGCTTTTCTCTTCATAATTTCTTTCCTTGTACTAGTTTTGTTTTGTTTTTTGAGACAGGATCTCCCTTCGGAGTTCAGGCTGGCCCTGAGCTCAGCCTCCAACTCACATCACAGCAATCCTCCTGCCTCTGCCTCCCGAGTGCTGAGATTACAGGCGTGAGCCACCACGCCGGGCACTGTGGTATGTGGTACTGATTGCTGCTGGGTGTGAGTCTCCACACCCCGTATTGTATATGGTTAACTGGGAATTGAACCTGGGTCCTTGTGCTTGCAAGACAGGCACAGGAACCAGTGAGCAAATCCCCGGCCCTCCTTGTACTAGTTTTGAGTATGAATCATTAAATTATTTGGGATTGCTCTCTTTTTGTGATTAATATTATTTATAACTATTAAAAATTAATAGTTATAAACTTCCCTCAGAACTGCTTTCCTTGTGTCTCGTAAGTCCTAGTATATTGTACTGGCATCATCTTTTGATTCCAAGAATAATGTCATGTTTTCCTTGTTGTCTTCTGTGACCCACTGATTATTCAAGAGTATATTGTTTAATTTCCATGGGTTTGTACAATTTCTGTGGTTTCTTTTGCTATTGATTTTTAGTTTCATTGCTATAAGTTCTGATAATATGCATGGGGTAGTTTTTCTTTTTTCTTTTTTATTTTCTTTTTTGAGACAGAGTCTCACTTTGTAGTTCAGCCTGGCCCTGAGCTTAGCTTCAAACTCACAGCAATCCTCCTGCCTCTGCCTCCTGAGTGCTGGGATAGCAGGTGTGAGCCACCAGGCCCAGCACTGTGTTACGTGGTACTGATTAGTGATGGGCGTGAATCACCATGCCCACCATTGTTGTATGTGGTTATTGGCAAGCTACAGTGGGGCTGAGGATGTACAAGGAGAGTCTTCTCTGGTGACAATGGTCTTTAAAATATTTTTGACCTCTTGGACACTTCTCCAGAACTGCCAAGATCATATTCACACAATGTAGCAGCAGCAATATTATATATACTTTTAGCTTCTTTAGGGTAAGGTCCAAAAGCAACTCAAATTAAGGCCTATCCAGGCTAGAAATCTACCGGAATAGTTTTTTTCTGTCTCATAGCCTTTTCAACATTAACTTTTACTTTCTGCCAAGTCTCATCATCCAGTGTTCCTTCATCGGGAAACCAAAGACCTTATTCTAGATTTAGACATTTTTATAAATTTATATTTTTAAAAAGGTAGTGCAGAAGTAGGAGGAAAGTCTCATGCTTTCCTTGAGATTATCCCATCATGAGGATTGTGTCTAACTTACCGCTTGGGGTCTTTGCATTGTTTCTAGGGGTCACAGAGCCATTCCAGTCCCTGTTTGGGTGCCATTTGTGGAGATCTCCTTCTTGAGGAGGGGTACTGGGGCGACGACCATGGACACAATGAATGTGACCAAAAGCTAGATATTAATGGCAAGTTTATTGGGCCAAAACCAGATTCCTATAGCAATGAAATAGAGTCACAAGGGCAACAAGTCAGGACTGAGAGAGGAGGAAGAGAAACCTCACTGTTTACAAAAAGAAAGACAGACACAGTTAACCGTTATATCTGGAGGAGCCAAAACATCTGAGCCTTTCAGGCTCGAGGACGTGTGTTAACCAAGACAACATACAAACAGACAGTTATCTAGGGAATGGAGACTAACCGAAGACAAAACAAACAAAAAATGAAAGACTACCACACTGTTGCCCTCAAACATGGGCAGAATTTAGGGTTCACTGGCCCCCTCCACCACGTATACCTAGAGTGAATCAGTTTTCCAGATCTAAGGCTCAGTGTAGAATCACATATTCCTGGTTCCATCCAAAATCTCCTAGCTTTTAAGGTCTGCATTGAGAAATCTCTTATAATTCGAATGCATTTGCCTTTATAAGTGATTCATTGATTCTAACAGCTTTTAAAATTCGGCCTTTGTGTTGGACTAATGGAATTTTCACTCTCACGTGTCATGGAGAGGTTCTTTTCTGATCACGGCTATTTGAGATCCTATATGCCTCATTTATCTGTATGTTAAATTCTTGCTCCATATTAGGAAAATTTTCTGCTACTATTTCTGCAAATGGGATTTTTTATCTAATTTATACTGTTTTCTTTTTCCATTTAATCTTATATTCTTCTTTGTGTCATTTAACTGCTGTTGAATCCATTTCCAGTTCTCTTGTTTTAAAGTATTCTGAGTATACGGTCACTAGCATCAACTCTATCTTTCAGTTCTGACACTTTGTCTTCATACGGTCACTTTTTTGGATCGTATTTTCAGTAGAGTTTCTAATCTCCTGGATTTCTGTCTGATATCTTTCATGGACTCCAGTTCTTTGCTAAACTAGTCATTCGTATTTTGTATTTACAGATGATGACATTGGCCCGAGGTGGACAGAATCAGTGGAATAGTACTATTCTCTCTGGGGGTGGGCGTTTGACTTGTGTTCTCTGATTCTCCAGTGAGCCTTTGACCCACTTTGCTATTTGAGGTTTCAAATTACGGTTCTGAGGTGTCAGTAGAGGTGTAGCATCTGATGCTATGTGTGTCCTAACAGGATTGCAGTAAAACAACACATCATTCTCTGATGTAAGTCAGCCAAATAGGAGAAGAGACAAGACTTAAGGAGTGGGGGAGATGTAATATGGACGTTATGGGGTGGGCAAAAATATCCTGTCAATTTAGATACCATCACACATAAACTCCATCGATCACTTGATAGCAAATCACTGGAAGGAGGTAACTTTACTGACTTAGTCTCCAGCTTCCCAACATCCATCAGAATTTGGGCTCCTCTACCATGAAAGCTCTGATTATTGGAAAGTAGATGTCAGGCTGAGGACTTCGTTTCCCAGACCCTTGGGATGTAGGTGGGCCCATGCGACTGATTTTTGGCCAACAGAGTAGAGTAAAAGGGATTTTGTTTAGTTCCAGGTGTAGGCCTCTAACTACGCCTGCATGTTCTCTCTGCTTGCTGGCCATAGTGATGCTTCTTGCAGCCCTGGGGAGGTGTGCAAAGACTGCAGAGGGTTTACATCAGTCCAGATCCCTAAGTGAGGACGTGGAACAGAGCCACCCTGCTCCCATTACCATTCTCCAAACTTTACAAGAGTTACAGGCAAGAATAAACTTTAGTTGTGTTAAGCTGTTGAAATTCTGGGGTTTATCTTATTTTATAGTTAGCAGTTACCTGAAGTAATACAATGATATCTGACTTAAATTACAAAATTTAATTTCTATTTAGAATATCTGAAGCAAAGCTTGTGGGGGAGGGAAGGAGACAGTATATTAGGAAATCAATCATCCCCAATATTTAGTTAATCAAGCAATCAATCTTAATGTCAGATGTAGTGTGCATAAGTTGTTTTGCTCTCCCACAGAATATGCCAAGAACAGAAAGTTTGAGTAGTCACATTTTATTACTTATTAAACATTACATCAAAATATAAACTACCTCATGGACTTAAATTTCCTGCAATCACCAGACTCATATAAACCATAATGTAATGTTTTCTGGAGGGAAATATTAATACCTATTAAAATCTTCAGCACACAAACAAAACTTTTCTTGGATGTTCTTGTACTCATTTTGCCAACTTCCAGATGGATAAAACTAAGATTTCTTTTTGCTTCTTCCAGGAATATAATTTATCACATGACATTTACAGCTTTTAAGAATCTTAAAATATTTTCATGAATAAAATTAGGAGAGTAGTGTTCCTGATGTGGGCTGTCAGAAGAGCCCCCATTCCTCTGCCGCACACAGGACCATGGGATTGATTCATGAGTCACAGGGAACTTCCTCAGCTCCTCCTCGGTGTTCCTGGGGCTCACAAGAGCTTCCCTGAGGTTTGAAAGTGGTACCAAAGAAGTTGGTTTGCTATGTTTTACTTTCTTGTTTTAGAGTGGTATTGCAAATACCTCCCCTAGGACGATGGTTCCTAGATACAGTATATTATATAGTGTGGGAAATAGAGACTTAGAAACCTCTGAGAAATGGGGGTGGGGAGACTGTGTATATATTGGTGCTGATTGGCTTTGCAACTTACCTTCCAGGACCAAGCAATACCAAGAACTGTAACCTATGGTCTGTGGCAGTGTAGGAGGGGTCCTTGGATTGTTGTATGGAAAAGTATAAAGGAACCAACTAGGAGAGTCTCTGCTGGTCTAAGATGAATCTGGACTAACAAAGGCTGGTCTCAGTCCCACTTAGGACGAATCAGAGCCAATAGCCACTTTCCCTAAAGCAACTTCCCTAAATCAGCCCATCTGGAGAAGGCATGCCAGGGTTCTTGGTAGGACACATGGGACATTAAGAAAGCTAGCTGTGGGCAGCACAGAGGGGAGCAAAGGTTGGCTATTACCAGTCACACGAGAGACAACCCGGTCTAATGAAAATAGGCTTGGGGATTTTAGTCCTGGGTTCAGATCCAGTTCTACCACCCCGGCTGGTTTCCTTCTCTAGTCTTCTCAGTTATAATAGGGTCTCCTCAGTACAGCATCTGTACAAATTTGAGGATTAAATAAGATTTCTGATGAAAAGGCACTCAAAAGTAAGGGCAGTTTCTGGAGCGTTTGTGTCATTGCCAGGGGGCCTCGGAGGGAGGGATTTTAAACGCTCCAGTGGTTTGGGTTCTGTAGTAAGGAAAAGACTCTTCATTCATTTAGCTTTGTCTTTGTTTGGAGTACCTTTTACTCTCTTCTTTTCACAAATGTGGTATATCATAAGAGTATAAACAATTGTAAAATTGAAACTCGGCCCAGTCTCAGTGTTGGAGATTGCCCTTGGCTTTTAGTTGGGGGCACAGTGACTGGCAGACTGGAAGCTGCGGAACTGGAAAGGAACTGAGGAGGCTGAAGAAGTATTAAGTTAAAGGGAAATAACCAATCAGCAGTGTCGGAAGTGGGAGAGTAGTGCTGAGTTGGAGAGAGAAGGATGTGGAAGAAGCTGTGTTAGATTAGGCATTTCTGCCCTTCTTTCCCATGCTTTCTCGGAGCCGTGGTTATTATTTTTGGTTGTTATGTTGATAATTCAAAATATTAAAGTTCTTCCCTATCCCAGTGGGTTTTTTTTTTTTTTTTGATCATCACAGGGATATATTAGGTCGGCTTTGTATCAGTAGAGGTTAAACATGGGCCTTTTGTTTAAAGAAAAATAAAACCACTCTCATTGGCTTTTGGGGGGTGAATCCTGCTGCTGTATCCATCCCCAACATGAGCCTTGAGTATATACACAGTGTATCTGTAGATGCCAGGTCTGACCCCAGCCATGCTGTGGGTTGGTGGGTAATAGCATGGCTGGAAATGAGCAGGGGACTTCCAGGCAGAATCTGTACAGCACCCCTGTCCTGCTCAAATGTGTGGGACTCTGGGTCCATCTACCTTGGGACTTCCCGAATGCCCACACGGCAGGGCTAAGGCTGCAGAGAGAGCTGTGCCTGGAGTCCCAGACCTCAGTCTCACAGTCAGAAGCGCAGTTCTGGTATTTGCATCTTTTTCTCCAGCCAGAGATAATGCTATTACCTTCTAGGTGCAGCTTTTCTCAGGACATTAGAAGAATGGGAGACTTTTTTTTTCCAGATAACAATGAGAGTTTATTCTGAGCCTTCTGACAAGAAATGAGCAAGAAAGTAAGTCCTAGATGCAGGGGTAACAGAGAACCATCTGAACAAAGGCACAGTACAATCCTTTCAAAAAGCATTTCACTAGCTCAGCTCTTAAGTCTCACGTGATCTTGGCAGCCATGTTTTGCCTGGGAGAGGAAAATTCTGACCTGGAGATGGTAGTGAATAAGCGTTTTTGTTCTTTTATCTCCCGCCAGCCGGCCTACCACACTGCTCCCTTGATGCCTGCTGTGAAGCTGTCTGTCACAGGCTGTCTTTGGGATGAGGGTTCCCCTGTAAAGACAACCTGCGCTGGTTTAGTAACTATTCTTCTAATTCTACTCTCACCTTCCTCCCACGAAGGGTGCTAAGGTCTATATGGAATGTGATGTTATACTCAGGGTTTTTTTGGTGTAGTTTGAAGGAGAGTGAGGATGGCCAGACTCCAAAGATAAATTTCAGGGCTTCTTCTTCCCCTTATATTAAAAGCAAACTTAAATCTCTTGGGAGCAGCATTTAGTACACAGAACAAGACAAAAGAAGTAGGAATTACCTCTATCCCGCCAGACTCAATGCTTACTTACAGAGAGTGTATTAGGGTGGAGTTCAGGAAGTCCTGACGGAGCAGAACTTATCAGGAGACAAATGTGAGACTCGAATAGCTACTGAGTTTGGAGATTAAGCGTGGAGGCTCCAGATTATTCTTTGGTCAGCCACCTACTCCCCTGGATGACCTTGGGCAAGCTAAGGTTCCTCTCCACACACTCATAGGAGGAGTGAGGATGACAATAGTAATCCCACCATGGTGCTGTAAGTCTACAAACGAACTAACCCCAAATCAGGCCATTAGGGGTTTCTGGTTACCTTGTCCTGATGCTGAATCTGCACTGGAATATAGAAGAGATTTTGATATCTTGAGAGTTTAGGAAAACACTCCTTTTCTCTGTTTCTCTTTTCCTCAGTTTTCCTAATTTTGGCCTGCCCATCTGTTCCTTCCTACCTGAGAGTCGGGATACCCCTCCTTTTCCCTTGCCGAGATGAAACTTTGACATAGGGTGCTCCCTTCCTGAGGGGTCCCAGGGAGCCTTGCAAGGTGGAGACAGTCTCAGGGTCTGCTCCTTTCTCTTCAGATGCTTCCAAGCTGAGCACAGCCACTGACCAGATCCCATCCAACCACCTTTGGGTCATTTGTCCCCTGTAGTGTGTTACCTGTGTGCTCTTGCCCTGCTACCTAGCAATAAAGATGTCAAAACCCAAGTCCATGACCTTAAATACAGAATTCCCGGTTCTCCATGCTGAGCATTTTATACTATCTTGCTTATTTAATCTTCCTTTTATTTCTCACTTTGCAGATCTGGCCAGATCTTTTCTCCTTAGGCATCTTAGGCAGTCTCTCTGGTGCAGCCCTCAGCACTCTCCCCTCACCCCGTATCTATCATTTCACAGCAGGAGAAATTGAACCACGGGGTTAAGTGGAGCCTTTTTAAAAATATATATATATCAAGTATCTCCTCCATTAAAAAACAGCATTTGAATCATTTATTCTGAGAAGGACCATCATACCCACAGAAAAGAAAGTCATTAGGCTAGGGATTTAGCTCAGTGGCACAGCACCTGACTGGTGAGTGCAAGGTCCTGAGGCCTATCCCTGGTACCAAAAAAAAAAAAAAAAAAAGTCATTTCTGTTGTAGCCTATTTGCAAGGACCTACATACCTCCATACCTCTGGACTCATAAAGATCCTCATCATGAACTTTAAATCAGGCCACTTTCTCTCTGCTCAACTGAGAAGCTTCCTTCTACTATTCCATAGTCTTGCTGTTAGACTCCTGGCTCCAAATTCCTCATTCTTCCTCATGTGTGTCCCTGAATGTTTGTTCTGTGCTCAAATAAGTAGGAGTGGGAGAGAACAGACTTGGTCATCTTTCATGACCAGACTGGATGTTTGCTTGGTAAATAACGCAGAGGAGTACAGCTACATGGGGAGAGGCAGAAAGGTGAGATTCAGCTGCATTTTACAGGAATGACTTTTGAGGCACATTTTCTTCTACGTGGGTTTTATTCAGCCAAACACAAGGGCTTACCTTCTCAAGCCTTTAACACTTTCTGACTTCGGGGGCAGGTTTAATTTGCTTTATTTAGCTGGTATTCATCCTCATCCTCATTCTCTCTCTCTCTCTCTCTCTCTCTGTGTGTATCTCTCCCTCCTTCCCTCTTTGATGCTGCCATACACTTTTCCTTTGGGCTACAACTCTTTCCTTCCTGCCAACATGAAGAATGGTGATTGCTTTTTATGGTGTCTAATACATTGCTCTCTACTCAGTGAATACTGTTACCTGACTCCCATTCCAAGCCCAGGGGAATCTAGAATCACAGAGGAATAGAATCTTCTTACAAAATCTAGAGTATGACTGTAATTTCACTTTTGAAGCACTCACTTCCCAGAGGAATAGCCAGTGATGGATGCCACTGTCAGAACCCAGATGCACACACACATACATCAACCAGGAAATTACCTAAACAGCTCACCCAGCAGGCCAGAGCCGACTCACCCATGTGCTCCCCTATGGCAGAAGAGGTATCAGGAAAGCCAGGACAGCAGCAGGAAATAGACAAAGGAGATGGTGGAAATGAGCTGTGTTCTTACTGATTCTTCTAGACTTTTCCTTCCTAATCTGCTGAGGGTGGCAGCAACAGGCTAAGGCTTAGGGTTTATCATTGTAGCACTGTGGGACCAGGATCATGGGGAACTTCTTGGAAACGTTTGTCCTGGCAGTGTGCTGTTAGCCTTTCTTCATGGTGAATGCAAATGAAACAGACAGCTCTAGACACATACCTTTATCCTTATAGAGGTACAGATGATGTCTACATTTTCCTTAGGGATGGGTGTGACCTACCTAGGCTAAGCTCATACTACAGTATTAAATCTCTTTGGATAGTAAGTCTATGGTGACTCCAGTAGGATGAGGGCAGCAGAGGCTGGTTGTTAAGATGTCTGAAAAGTAAAGATACTATGACGGTGGAAGAGTAGAAAGCTATCCAGCAGCCCATTGGTAGCTTGTGAATGGAGGGTGGTTTATCGGTAGCGGCAGGCCAAAGCATTGACATTCTTGACCACATAAAAGCCCATGGTGACTGGAGGGATGACCAATGTCCTTCCGGCCCGCAGGGGGCGGGGCTTCAATTCTGGGAGGGTGCCGTCGTCCACCATCACTAAGGGCTGGCCATTCAGCTGCACTGACCTGCAGTGAGGAAAACAGTAGGATACTTGTTATTGCATTGTCAAGGAACCATCCTGGCAAATCCCCCACCAGCTCTCACTTCCCTGCCATTCTACGTTACATACTCCTCCAGGACTCACGATGCAGGCCGTGCTTGGGGCTTTATTGTAGTAACTTACCAAACAGCCTAACAACTCAGTAAGGAACCATCACAAAACTCATTTTACCTTGAGTAGCTCAGTAACTTGCCCAAGTCCATACAGCTTGTAGGGCCAGGAACTGGGAATTGAATGCAGCAAATCTAGCACCAGAGCACATTAAGAACAGTGAAAAGTTTCTGATACAAAAGCTATATCATGTCTTGTTTTTAAAAAGTCACAATTGCAAGGTCAGTCTGATTTTTCTATTTAAAAAGTTTTCCCCTGTGGAATGATACATGGGCTTGAGATATTTTCAGAAATCTACCTTTTGTTTACAGTTTTATTAATTTACCTACAGATTAGAGAACTGGCATGCTGCTTTTATAGAGTTATTCTAAAGAAGGAAAGAAACCTATCTAACAACTCTAGTTTTCTAATTTAAGAATGTTTCATATTTAACAGATGTTCCCATTTTAGCAACACAACCAAAGAGGTGACAAAGTAAGTATTTGAGACCATAATTCATTTAACTTGCTTACTTTTATTTTTCTGTAACCATACATTTTTGATACTGAGAAGAGAGCCTATAATAACAAACTTACAAAAGAGAAACAGGTCATTTTAGGTTAGTTGGGAGGGAAATGCCACCCACTACTGTCTAGAGTACAGAATCCAGACAACTTCTCAATTATTCTTTTTAAATTTTATCTTAATTTTTTTGAGAAAGGGTCTCACTTTGTAGTTCAGACAGACCCTGAACTCACTATGTAGCCCAGGCAAGCCTCTAACTCACAGCAATCCTCCTGCCTCTGCCCTCTGAGTGCTGAGACTACAGGCATGAGCCATCACGTTCGGCTTGACAGTCATATACCCAGATGGAAGCTCAGTTTTACAGGTCAGTAGTCGAGGCTGGATTCAAGATCCCAGCTGCAAATAAGGCTGTGGCTCACCCTCAGAAAACCAGCATCATGTAGTGATGAGTCTCCTTGAGCCTTGTCTAACCTCCAAAGTAGTAACATTGCAATGATATCATCCAAGCTGTAAAGAGGATAAAATGTTATAGATTGATATAGAGGGCTTTGGTGTTCCTTCTGTTGTATAAATGATAGACAGGTTTAGAGAGAGATAATCAGACCCATGACCAACAGAACAGTGTATTCCCTGAGATAAGTGTGTTGTAAATTGCTCACAGTGGACAGCAAGGCAGAGAAGAATCCAGGTCTGGTCCCATATGGATAAGTTTGGGTGGGTCCAGATCTGATAGGCCAGAGGCAGTGGCTCTCCTCTGCTGTCGGAATGACTGAAGAATGCATGAACAGCCACATCTGCGTGGAGAGCACGGGAGCAGCAGAACTGAGCTATGAAAGTTAGTGTTGACCTCATTAAATATACAGAGAACTTTTGCTTTCAGATATAAAGAAGCTTTTGCTTCACTGCTGGAGAACAGAGTCTACTCTCTGGAGTGCTTGGTAGGTTGACCTAAGGTTCTCAGTTCCAAAAGAAGCCCAGAAAGCTTTCATCTTCGTGGTTATTTTCATTATTCTGCTTCAGGTATGAATATCCAACAACCAGACATAAACACAGTTAAATACATATGGAATAGCACTGATTAACCATTCAGAAACACACTCAAGTTTATATCACTTTTTTGCATACCTTCAATGGCCTCTCTTAGGTGCAAGGAATCAGATAATATCACTTTAGATTCAAATGATCACAGAGCACTCTATCTTTGAGTTCTGGAAAGTGCAAAATAGAGTGTGAGAAGAACATCTTTCAAAAATCTACACTTTATATTCTGCAACAGGCTCTGTTCTGATTTCTTTACTGGTGGGTGAAAAGTTAACCAGAGAATTAGGTGGAACTGAGAACATGATCATCACCCCAGACAAGATCTCTGACTCTGGGGCCAGGTAATTGCTGGATGGCTTCAGGAAGTCTCTTAATCTAACCGTTCTGAAACTTTTGCATCTTAAGAATGTTACATGGACTATAGTGAGAAGGAACTTCAGTACAAATATGAAAGTGCTTCAGAAGCACTAAGAGCCAGGTAGGTAAGAAATAATGTTTTTGTTGCTATTTTTTGGTGTTATTGTATACAGATACATATTTTGGGTTTTATCATTCTTGTTGTTCTGGAGAACTGATTCTTTCAAGATACCCTTTGGAAAACCTTCTTTTGCCTGGGCTCTGAAGGTAACTTTCTTTCTAAGTTTTCTTCCTTCATTTCTGGATGTTGAGCTGCTCTGCACTGGAAGGATGGTGTGTGCTGTGCTACCCTTGGACCCTCTTCAAGTCCATACTCCTCTCTGGGTATTTCTACCCACACAATGATTTGGATTACTGCCTACACATTGATGCTTCCTGAAGTTGTAACTCTCCCATGACTCTTTCCTCTGGACTTACATATTCCCACATTGTGGTCCCACAACAACCTCAAAGTCACATGGTCCAAATTAAATAACTTCTCCTTAAGCTCTGTCTTTATCTGCACTTTAAAAACAAAATTTTGTGAAGATATCACCATTTATCCAGTCACTAGGCCAGAAAGTAAGGTCTTCTGAGACTTGTCCCCTGTTCTCAAGTCTGGGGTCACTAAGTTAAATCAATTCTCTCTCTTAATATTTTTCAAGCTTGTTTGCTTTTCTCTATTCACTGCTGTCACGGCCGTTCAGAGCTTGCCTCTTAGCTATCTCCTGCTGACAGAGCAATCCATTGTTGTCATAGCATTTCTCCAAACTCCTCGACAACCCCTAAACCTTCCATTTCACTGTAGACAGACAGACCTACTCCAACTGTTGCTTCAGGCTCAGAATCTCTTGGACCTCGGTACACCACCCTAACTATGGGGCAGAGACCACAGAAGTGGTTGTGGGGTGAATTAGCAGTCATTATGAAGGCTTTCATCAATGTACAGTTTTAAGATGGGAAGAACCTTTTGCATTGATGAGATATATATTTCTCAAATGAAGATAAGTAGTCCTGTACTGTGATGATTAAAAATACGTAAGTTCATTTAAAAGTGTAGTACATATTTTTCTATTGACACTGTTGGGATTTAAAAGTCAAGTTCGTTTAAAACTGTCATAAAATTACAAATACATTTTTTGAGGAAAAGCACACAGTACATGCTTTTTTGTAAGAGAGAAATTTTAAAGGACAGTTAATCTGCAGTGGGAAGGCCATGACGTTTGTTGTCATTCCAAAGGAACCCTTATTCTGGAAAAGGCAGGTCTCTCCTACCCCAGCTGGAAGTTTAGTGACTTCAGTGCAGCTGCTGGGTCCCTCCACCCCGAAGGCAGCCAGTCCTTCTGGATCAACTAGCTGTGAGTGATCCTTGCACAGTCTGCTCCGGGGTTCCCTTCTTTAGACAACCTTCTCTGTGCCTTTGTTGTTTAAGAGCTCCACCTCTGGGTGTCATTCTACAACTTACCTACACCCATGGCCTTTCTCTTCCTGCAAGGGAGTGACTTACCTGCACTGTATTCCTCACTTGGTTGTTAATTTTCAGTTCCCAAAGGCACAGAGCAGAGACTCAATATTTTCTGGGTAGGTGAGTGCACTTCTGGGACTTTGTGTCATTTGTGGTCTTCCCCCTTCAGTTCCTCCAGCTTTAGAGAGGCTCACTTAGTATTCCCTGAGTATCTTCACAGATTTCACTGACATACCAGTGACTCATGCTCTCAGTGGAGATGCTAGAGATCTGAATTCTTACTGACTCTCACAGTTGCCCGCTAGGTACCTTATCCCAGTCTGACGTGAAGCTATTGATCATGTCTAATGGTTTTCATCCTTAAAAAAAGATCTGTGTGACCATTTCTTCCTAAGCCAATATGAGTTAATTTTGTGAGAAAGGTTTTGAGTTCTGATATGCCCTTATGTGAAAATCTCTTCTTTTTTTAGAGATGAACAATGCTTTATCAACTCTATTGTACCCTTCTTGCCTATATTTTAATATTCATCTCGTTAGTCAGTGAAATAATATGCTAAATATAACAATATTGTTTCATCTATGTACTCTGAACAGTTTGTAAGATTAGAATCATATTAGTGAAAGAAAAAGATCACTGATTATGGAGCATTCTTTATACCAAAGCCACGGTACTGTGAATTCCTTCCACCAGGTATTCGTAGCCTCATACACACATTACAGAGGAGTAAGTCAAAATATAAAAGGGTCCTAGAACTTGCCCGAGTCACATAGCTAGTACGTGTGCACTCAGATTTGCACCGATGCCCACAACTGTGGCTCTATCTGGGCTCCACTGTGCATGAACTGTTAACGAATCCTGCGAGATCGGCTAGGCAGTGTTACTGTTTTTGTAACTTCAGTATTGAAATGAGGGCAGAGAGGGTAAGTGGCCTTCGTGAGGTCGGATAGCTAATTAAAAGGCTAAGCTATGCTTCCAATTCAGGCCTCCTGACCACCTCTTTTTAGAATTTTGTGGTGTTTGTCCAAGTCCAGGTGGAGCTCACAGGATCATATTTCTTTCTTTGGAAACCTTTCTTATCAACATTTTCATCAGACCCTCAGATCTCCTTAACTGGCTCATGACTTTTCAAATACTCAATGATCCAGTCTAGGCAAAACAATTACTCAATTCCTTAGCTTGCCTGAACTGCTGAGGGTATTTCAATTATCCAAATATTAGGACAACTGTGTTTTATCACCATCTGTTTTTACAAAATTGAAGTTACTTTCCAGTTTCTAAACTTGTTTTCTTAATTTGGCTTGTTATTTGAAATGGGATTCAGCGTGTCACTTTGGAGTCGAGGATTCTGCTCTCCGGGTCTCTGTGGGAGCCTCTTGGCCCGGTCACTCTTCCTCCCTCCACGCTGTCTCTGACCTCTGGCCTCTATGCGATGTCACTGCGCGGTACTTCAACAGCCTTCAGCTGTCCTCAGGTCTCAGCAAAGCCCATCTAATGAGAATGTCCTTCTTGGCCTTGAAGATAATTTGCTGAACTTTAGTCTAGTCCCGGGAGGCGGGAAGGGATGGATTTTACCAGTAGCAGCCTTGGGAGCTGTTGTCTGGTTCAGACTGTGGTATTTGGGAGTCTTAAGTAGGAGGGAAAAATCTAGTTCTCCCTCACCCACCTGGAGAAAGTTATCTGCTTTCTGGATCCTAGGTCTCTTTGTCCATAAGGAGGAGGTGATAGGAACCCCAAGATCCTTGTTGGCTCCATGAGTCTTCAGCCAGGTTGCCCAGGGCTAATAGCCTAAGGCAGTTTAATATTCAATTTGGAAAGATGCCAGCCCTCTAAATGTCCAGTGGCTCTGAGCTGCTCTACCTTTGGCTCTTTTAGATCCTCCTTTATTTGCCATCTGTTCGGTCTACTCTTTACCCTGCTCCGCAATTTCTCCACTGAAGTCTCTTTAATCGCAGACTTTCGTCCGAGCACTTCCCTCGGCCCGGAACTTTCTTCATACTCCAACCCTTGCGCCTCACCTTCCTTTTTGTGGCTTAGACTTATCCTCCAGGTCAGGATTAAGTGTTGCCACGTTACCCAGTACTTTTTGGGCCTTAGCACCCCAACTATGTCAGTTCTGCTTGTCGATCTGTCCTCTGGGGAGGACACTCTCTTGTCCTTCTGTGCACACAGCAGGCAGCCAATAAGAACACACTCATTGTAAGTTTGCGAGTGAAAGAACTACAACCTATAAGGAAAAGGCGCCCGACCGGAAGTCAGAACCTGAGTTTCAGTCCAGATGCCACACATTAAACGTGCAGGTCTAGATAGATTCCCAGCCCTTTCTGGTGAGCTCCGGGTGGCTAGATGACAGGAGGGAAGTGGGGAGGGGCGTGCGGGCACAGAATTAAGAAGAATCCGAGGGCGTCAGTGGAGTTGCCCGCGAGGGGGGCTCCTCAAACCCCACCACCTCCGTGTTTCAGTTCGCGCTCCTGTGCGCCACCAGAGGTCACTCTTACCCTACACTAACGGCACTGCCGGAGCCAGGCATCGCAGCGGCTCCCAGGAAGCCAGACATCGCCCTTATCTCCGCCGCTCTCACGCCAGCCCCGGGGAGGGCAAGAGGTGGACCTTGCGCTTGCCTTCTCGGAAGAGCGAAGCACAGCACCAGTCAAACCCCAGCCAAAATCTCACTGCGGTGCACTTGGCAGGGCTCTGCCTAGAATGAAGCCTAATCCACGAACTGCGTGAAGCCGGGGCGGCTGGTCCTGCCTCCTGCCGGGGTGCTGGCTTCCGGGCCCGGCGCCCGCCGAGGGGAGTCGTGGTGCAGGTGTGGGGTCGGCGGCGGCGGCTGTGAGGCTCCGCGCCAGGCTCTCCCAGGCTGCCATTGGCCGCACCTGTTAGTGCTTTGCTGGCCCCAAGCTGCCTCCTTGAGGCCCCTCGCTGAGTTAGGAAGCTGGTATCTGCGGCTGCCCTGCTCCTCTCCAGGTCGGGGCGGGGGGAGGGAGGGGTGGGACAGGTTAGAGTCCGGAGGGGGCCTGGCCAAGTGTCAGGACGGCCGGGCTGTGCTCCTCTCTGCTGTGGGAGTTTAGGAAGGAACTGCCTTTGAAGTTGCCACAAGCTATCCCCAGCACTGAGGGCTGCCTAGGACCGGGGTCTGTTACATGTGTCAGGGTGGGGCAAAGTTATTTGGGTCCAGGATTTAGTCCAGTGGTTCTGGACCCTGTCTTGCAAGCTCAAGGGTCCAGGTTTGATCCAGCAGTACTGGGCGTGGTGACTCACGCGAGGCAGCAATCACTACCATGTGCCACAGTGCCGCGCGTGGTGGCTCACGCCTGTAATCCCAGCACTCGGGAGGCAGAGTCAGGATAGATTCATTGCTGTGAGTTCGAGGCTGAGCTCAGGGCCTTCCTGAAAAGTCTACAAAAGTGAGACCCTGTCTAAAAAGAAAAAAAAGACTGGCATTTTCTGGGGCGCGCTTGCTTCTCAAGGATCATGGGGAAAGTTACTGCCTTTCAAGTGGGTTCTGAAGCTTTTCTTCCACATATATTTTGCTCCACCTGAAATCCAGTAGGAGTTATCTGAAAGCCTGTCCCTGCCCACTGTTCTCCAGATGTGTGCTACTGCAAGGGACCTGAAGGCAAAGGCCACTGTCTTCTGCATCCCCAAACTGGAGTCCCTCTCAGTTTGATTTTATCTGTGCACTTAAATCTGGCAGACTAACTTGTTTTCACTTCCTATTGTGGCTTATTGCCCTTGTGGACGCACAGTAGTTCAATTAATATCTGGGTTTCGCTCAGTTAATCTTTCTAGAAGGTCCAATATGGCCAGCGGTACTTTCCAATCTTTCTCTAATCTTATTCAAGATAAGAAGCTGTAAAGCTGAGCAAAGTAAGCTTTCTCATCTCCTTATTCGACTTGAGTTCTTTGCCACTGAGACATTTTGAGGTCCTTGAAATCACTTCCCTTCCATCGGCCCTTTGAAGAGTGTACTAACGTGATAAAGAGTTTTGACCTAGCTTCTGAACCACCCGCCAGAGGAAACGCCAGGACTTCTTTGTACAAGTTAGGGGATTTTATACTCCAACTGCTAGGGATAGAGGCTTTTCCTGAATCTAGTTAGATTTGGGGGTCATGATGGGATCTGTGTTCTATCCAAGGCTATGAAATATGTGAAAGAGTGGTCCAAACCACAGTGGGATTCTACTATGTGCTTCTAATAGCTTAAAATAACTTTGCACACTTGGCAGAGAAGATGAGAGCCCAGCTAATGAACCTGGATTTATACAGATATTGTTAACTCCCAACAGACGAAGGGATCATCTGGAGGACGTCTGAGAAGAAAATCTGATTCTGCAGCCATCTCTAAGCTCCATGTCAGGCATATCACACTCCGACCACAGAACACAATCGGAACCAGCTATAAAAACCCTGGAGACCTTCGCATGCGGCTAACAATGTCGCCTTCCCATTGTAAAGAACTGGCGTCCTGATCGCTAGCATTCACAGAGCGGTTTAAGGAGCATCACTCACATCCTCATGGTTTTTTGTATTGTACAAATTCAATTATAGCACTTAGTCCATGCCCTCTCAGGCAGAAAAGACTGAAACACACAAAAGTCCAGCCAAGCACATCATAATAAACACATTACATAAAAAACAGAAATAGAAGGAAATCAAATTTAGCTTGGCTCCCAGGGCCTTCCGCAATTTGGCCCTGTGCGCAGTAGCTTTGTGGTTTTCCCCTTACCCCGCAAAGCATTCTATTCTCCTGTCCATGTGACATGGTGTGCCACCGTCAAGACAGAATGAGCCTTGACTTTCGTACTTTCAAGCCTTTTGTAAGCTTATCTTATTGAGATGTTTAGCTCAGTTTAACTTGCTTTTGACAGTGTTCCCTTTAACACCAGATGCTCAGGTATATCCTACAAAGTGAAAACCAAGATGTCCCACGTGGCACAGTCTGTTCCAGGGCCCACGACATCCAAGAGCAACTTGTGAGGTGGTTGTGAATCATTCTTGCAGAGATAAGCAGGAAAGGTAGTTTGCGTGTTGTGGCTGATGTTTGGCCCTTGGTCCACAGTTTCGTGCTCCAGGCCCCTTGTCTGGCGTGAACCATATCCGCCCCTGGGGTTCTGATGTCTGGCAGCCAAAGAAACACTGATTCAGAGCCCAGGCCTTGTTACAGGGATGAACAGAATTAGAATATTTTAGTTTCTGGAGGCTTAGTTTTGCTAGTCACCAAACCACAGCTTCTGGAAGGTGTGGAGAAAGAAGACAAGAGCCACTTCTCAGTCCACAAGAACTGCCTACATCTTCTGCTTCTCTGTCCTCCGTTTCGAGCCAACTGTTCAGAAACATACTAGTTATATTTTAACCTCGGCGTGACTGCAACGGCTGCCACCTCCGAGGCCCTGCCCGCTGTTATACACAGTCTCTGGGCGCTCTTCCATATTAGTTATATTCTAAAGGGCTCATTTATCAGTGTTTTCTTTGTGTCAATTAGTTCAGAATGGAAACCCCTGCCTGCAAAAGGATGGGAAACTCCAGGCTGGATGGACAGCTACCATTCCAGCTGTTGGGAGTGAGCTGGAAATAAACGTATTCTGGAGCTTAGAACAAATGGAAAACTCTTCGAAAATAATAGCAAAAACTCCATGTACCTAAACATGTTGGTTTAAGCAGTCAAGTTACTGGGAAATATAAAACATTTTTTAATCTTTTAGTTTTCATAGTGATCTCCACATTACTAACCTGGGAGTTAAAAACAAGACAAGCAATAAAACCAGTGGGAAGCCAGCACTTAGCCTTTCCCTCTGCCATAAGGAAACTCCCAGAGCTCGTGGTGTGCTCACAGTTTGGCAAATGGCTTGATGCCTCTGAATGAATCATACAAGATAATCTGGGAGAAATCAAAGGTGCAAATCATCTAGGATCTTGTTCCAGAGGTTTATAGAGGGCCAGTGGTACTTCACCTTGCCTGCATATTTGAATTACCTACTAGCTTTAAGGATTCCTGGGGTCTGGGTCCCAGCCCAGAGCTTCTGGTTTAATTGGCCTTGGGGTGCTATCTGGGCATTGGCCTTTTAAAGCCACTGGGTAAAGGGCAGCCAAAGTTGAATGGCACTGCTGGAAAAAGGGGTGGAGGTGTGTGCAGCTGCTGGGAGAAAGGAATCAAATAACTTTCTTCAGAATTCATTTTGAATAAAAAGATTTCTTCAGACTGTTTCAGAGCACCATGTCAGGAGGCCACATTTTTAACCCAAATGAAGACATGAAGTTTTCAAAGGGAAGTTTTTTCTTAGGGAGGCTAATGTGGGCATTTTTGCTATGTTCATAAAAGTGCTTCAGTGCATGTGCCCCTCATCCCACTTGCACACTGGTGAAATGAACATAGCCATTCGTACTTAGCGGGCAGAACATGGCAGCACTTCACAGGAGGAGTAACCTGCTCAGACAAGCATCGGCCTCAACGTGGATAACAAACTCTAAGTTTATCTGGGTCCAAGAAGGAAAGTTTGTCTTTTTTTGACAGGCACATTCTGTGAAGTCCTTTAGATTTCTCCTAAGTCAGGGGTTGTGTCACAGAGCTCCTTAAAGAGTAGTTCAAACATTTGTTAGGCAGAGGAGGACTAGAAGGGGATGAAGAATAACGCTTCAGTCCCCTCACTGCATTCTTCAGATGTGTACAAAGTCATTTATTTAGACAACATCTTATATACTATTGTAGGTACTACTGCTTTGTGAACCACACAAACCCCTAATTAGCACAAAGGTTCAAGGGTCTGAGCCTCTCTACATTCCATTGAGCAAATCTGTACTGTCATTTCTCTACATATTTACTATTCTTTCTTTTTTCCAACAAGCTGCCTTCAGAACCTTAAGCATTTATTATTATTATTTTTATTTATTTATTTTGAGACAGAATCTCACTTTTTAAAATTCAGGCTGGCCCTGAGCTTAGCCTTGAACTCACAGAAATCCTCTTGCCTCAGCCTCCTGAGTGCTGGGATTACAGGCATCAGCTACCATGTCCAGCACTGTGGTATGTGGTTCTGATTGCTGGTGGATGTGAGCCTCCACCCCCAGTCTTGTTGAATGTGGTTACCGGAATCAAACCCTGGGCCCTTGCACTTGCAAGGCAGGTGCTGGAACCACGGAGCTAAATCCCCGGCCCAAGCAGTTTTATAAGCATGTATGCTCACATATAATTCTATTCCTGCTTTTTTATAGTGTCTATTTCAGACTTTCTTCACTGCAACACAAACGTGAATGTCAGTGTTCAGAGTAAGGACTACTTCCCTGTTTCCTTAGTCAGCTCATCAGTCTCCACAGTTGCAGGCACCTTTCCTGCTATTCGGGGCTCCTCGCCCTGGCAGCCCTTCCCTCCTGAGGGCTTTGCACAGCCTTTCAAAAGGGCAGCTGCTGACACGGTTGCATCTGTCAGCAGGACCCTTGGCTTGAGGTCAAAGTGGCCTGGCCTTCATTCTGAGCCTGGTTTTAAAAAAGGATTACTGCTTCTTCATATTTAAAACAAATCCCTGAAGCCCTTCATGGGTTAATAGCTTTTCTCACGCACTCTCAGCTTGAGTAGAACTATTTAGGCTCTTTACCGCCCACCATACATCAAACAAATTCAAAATAGAATATGGAAATTAATAGAAAAAAAATGAAACTAAAATAAACCAGAAGAACATAGAGATGCATATTTATCTGATTGGGGAATATAAATGCATACATATCAGAATGGAATGGATGAAACAACAAACCATGAGATAAGTAGATGCATCTATGGAAAATGGAAACACTTTCTTATGTCAAGATAACAGCCTAAAAATTAAGCAGTTGAAAAGACAGCAAATAATTTGCTAGAGAAAATAGTTCAATGCATATGATAGATAGCAAGGGAAGAAATTGCCTTAGGTTAGAGCAAAATTGCAAATCATTAATAAACCAAAGACCACAGTAGAAAAACAAGCGAAGGACAAAAGAAATCTATAAAAGCAATATAATACTAATAGCCATGGAAAACTTCAAACTCACAAATGTTCAAGAAATATAAATTACAGTGCCAATTTTCATTTTGAAGTTGGCAAAGATGTAAAAATGATAGTGTACTGCGTTGGTGAGGTGACTCATAATAAAATGTTCACATTTCCTACTCCTCCTCAGACTTTTTCAACTAAGCGTGGTTGAGCTAAGGATTTGAAAAGTTAATCCCATAAGATCCTAGAACTAGATGGGTTCCAGGTATTGGGAGTGCAAGGGGAGCAAGTGATAAGCCAGGCCATTTGAAGATCGGTTGTAAGATCTGGGTGGTGTTAATCTGGGAACTAGAACTCAAAGAGGAGATATATTGAAAAATGGTTGTAAAAACTTCTGCACAACAAGTGAAACCAGCAACAGAGTGAAAAGACAACCTACATGTGGGAAAAAGTTTTTACTAGCTGTTCCTCAGATAAAGAACTAGTATTTAGAATATATAAAGAACTTAAAAAAATACAATCCCCAAATTAACCCAGTACAAAATGAGCATCTGAAATGAACACACATTTTTCAGATAAAGAAGTAGAAGAACTAAATCTGCTATAAAACAGGTTAGGTAAAAAATATGATCCCCAAATTAAAAACCCAATACAAAATGAGCACCTGAAATGAACAGACATTTTTTAGATACAGAAGTAGAAGCACTAAACCTGCTGCAAAACAGGTTAGGTCAAACTCTTGAAGACACTGGCTTAGGGAAAGACTTCTTGAACAAAACCTCTATAGCATGAGAATTGGCAGAAGAAATCATCAAATGGGATCTCATTCTGTTAAAAAGCTTCTGCACAGCAAAGGAAACCACCAACAGAGTGAGAAAGCAACCAACAACATGGGAAAGAATCTATACCAGCTGTTTCTCAGACAAAGGGCTACTCTCTAGAATATATAAAGAGCTTTAAAAAATCAGCCCATCCAAATTTAAAGACACAATTCAAAAGTGGGCATCTGAAATGAACAAATACTTTTCAGAAAAAGAAATAATAGTGGCTAAGAAGCATACGAAGAAATGTTCAGTATCACTGGTCATTCGAGAGATGCAGATGAAAACAACACTAAGATTTCATCTCACTCCACAAAGAATGGCTGCTATCTCAGAATTAGCCAGCAACAAATGTTGGTGAGGCTATGGAGAAAAAGGAACATTTCTCTACTGTTGTGGTAAGAGTGTAGACTCATACAACCTCTGTGGAAATCAGTTTGGAGATTCCTCAAAAAGCTAGAATTAGAGGTCCCATTTGACCTGGCCATTCCTATGCTAGGTATATACACAAAAGAATTAAAAGACTCATATCACAGGGCTGGGGAGTTAGCTCAGTGGTTCTGGCACCTGTCTTGCAAGCTCAAGGACCCAGGTTTGTCCCCGGTAGCCACATACAATACTGGGTGTGGAGACTCACCCCAGCAGCAACCAGTACCACATACCACAGTGTCGGGCGTGGTGGCTCATGCCTGTAATCCCAGCACTCAGGAGGCAGAGGCAGGAGGATTGCTGTGATGTGAATTTGAGGCTGAGCTCAAGGCCAGCCTGAACTACAAAAAGCGAGACCCTGTCTGAAAAAACCTAAAAAAAAAAAAAAAAAAAAAAAAAAGAATTCATATCACAGCCACATATGTGTACCCATGTTTATAGTAGCTCAATTTGTGATTGCTAAATCTTGGAAACAACCCAAATGTCCATCAGCTGGAGACTGGATAAAGAAGATGTGGTTCTTGGGCCGGGGAGTTAGCTCAGTGGTTCTGGCACCTGTCTTGCAAGCACAAGGACCTGGGTTCGATCCCCGGTAACCACATACCATACTGGGCGTGGAGACTCACACCCAGCAGCAACCAGTACCACATACCACAGTGCCGGGTGTGGTGGCTCATGCCTGTAATCCCAGCACTCGGGAGGCAGAGGCAGGAGGATTACTGTGATGCGAGTTTGAGGCTGAGCTGAGTGCCAACCTGAACCACAAAGTGAGACCCTGTCTCAAAAAACCTGAAAAAAAAAAAAAGATGTGGTTCTTTTATAGAAGGGAGTATTATTCTGTCACTAAAAATGATAAGATTGAGTCATTCATACTCAAATGGATGTACTTTCAGGACATCCTCATAAGTGAAATAAATAGGTCACAGATGTGTAAATATTGTATCTTTTCTCTGATATGAGACAATGAAGATATAAATGAGTACTAGTATAGAGAGTTGATATTGTGAAATAGAAAATATTTAAAAGGAAATAGGGTATAGGGGAAAATAATGAGGGGAAAAAGAATGTGACAGTAACAAAAAAGGAAACAAAGCTTATGTATATAGGGAGTGGGAGGTTGCAGGATGGGGGGGTAAGGGAAAAATGAGAATCAAATCGTGTCATATTCTGGTACAAACTCAATGTTGAATGCGATGATGATGTGTATTCATAATGTACCAGTAAAGATTTGAATTTAAAAAAATAAATAAAATTTAAAACCTTAAAAAGAAAGAAGTAGAAGAAGCAAATAAACATATGGAAAATGTTCAACATCACTGTCATTTAAGAGCTGCAGGTGAAAACAACTCTGAGATTTCACTTCATTCCAGAAAGTATGGCTATCAAGAAATCAACCAATAACAAACGTGGTGGGGCTGCGAGGAGAAAGGACCCCTTCTCCACTGTTCGTGGGGATGGAGACTAGTGCAACCACTGGGGAGATCATTGTGGGGATTCCTAAAAAATCTTGGATTAGAGGTCCCATTCAACCCTATTTCCCTGCTGATTATATTCATGTATTAGAAACATCATATGGCAGTAACATATGTGTACATATGGTTATAGAAGCACAATTTATAATAGCTAAATCTTGGAAACAGCCCCAAAGCCCATCATTTGGTGAGTGGACAAATAAGACGTGGCTTTTCTATAAAATGGAGTATTATGCAGCCATAAGGAATTAAAAAAAATTCAGACATTTATAACTGAATGGATGCTCCTTGAGACCATACTCATAAGTGAAATGAATAGGACACAGATGTGTAAATACTGTATCATTTCTCTAGTGTGAGAAACTGAAGGTGTATATGAGTTACAAAATGGTATTGTGGAACAGGAAGAAAATGTTCAAATGGAAAGGGAGCTGAGGGGAGGGCAGGGGAAAGTAAAGAAGGTTGTTTGGTTGTTTGGTTGTACATATTCTTTGGAGACAATCACTGCTAAGTGGTGGGAGGGTTGTGGGGCAGACAGGAGAATAGGGAAAAATAAGAATCAAGATATATCATCTACAGGTACAAATTCTCAATGATGAATGTGATCATAATGCATTAGTAAACTCAATAAAGGGAAAAAGTATAAAATAAATACGTTAAAAAGAATGTATAGATTTACATTGTTTAATTTTTCTAAAGCAAGGGTAGAAATTGAAAGAAAACATCCTTTGCCTCATACAAGGGGAACTGTCTAAAATCAGAGCTGTCTTACTCTCCAGAGGGCCAGCTCAGGAGCTGAGCTGTCCCATCAGCTCAGCTGAAAGCTGGTCAGGACATTATAGAAGAAATTCATTGATTTATAAGTGCCCTTCAAAATGTTACCCTCCCAAAAGTCATCTACCAGTAACTATAGAGCTTCCATAGAGAAGTTTAGTTTTAAAAAGAAACTAATCAGAATGATTTCAGACCAGGAAAGATAACAGAAACTTGTAGCAATACATGTGGTTGATAATAAAAATACAGAGACCAAGTACTGTCATCAGCATAGAATTCAAACATGTATACCTCTTGTGTCTGCTAGGATCAACTGACAGATGACCCATTGGTTAAGATCCTTTTATCAAATGTCTTCATGTCCAGAATGCAATGGGGTGTTTCCACTTGTGAGTCAGGGATTTTGATGGGCCAGGAAGTGGATAGCTTGATTCTCAGGACTTTTCTCCCTAGCCAAACTCTGAATCCAGATGACAGGATATTTAAAAAGTCTTGGCACCTAGATGCTTGCTACTCAAGTACATTTAGAACCATTCTGTGTGGCTAACATCAAATGACACTCCCTAACACTGTGCAGTTAGATGCCAATTTTTTTTGATACAGGATTTAATAAGCACAAAATCAAAGCATAAGAGAAAGATGAACAAAGTGAATATGTAGAAAAAGAAAAAAAACTATGTTTTTTGATAGACTAAGTGATAAGATTCTCAGTTCACAGGGACCATGAGATTATTTCAGGTAAAAATTTAGTGGCTAAAGCAGAGGTTCATTTCAAGCTTGAACATTAATGTGGAACTAATCAGTCAAAAATACTCTGCACCTCTATTGTGGCACCACCAACAGACTTTTCTGTTAGGTATTAAAAATAGAGATTCTCTCTCTCTCTCTCTCTCTTTTTCAGAGTCCCCTCTCCTGGTCTTATCCGTAAGTACCCTGTATTTACTCTTGAGGGCTACATGATGATATAGCCTTGGATTAAGGAAGTCAAAGGATATTCTGTTCTATTGTTGTTTGAGAAAAGGTCTGGTTATATAGATCAGGCTAGTCTTAAACTCATTAAGTAGACCAGCCTGGCTTGAATTCAAGGTGAGCCCCCTGCCTCAGCCTCCTGAGTGCTAGGATTACGGGCTTACGTCACCATCCCCCGCTTAAGGGACATTCTTTCTGAAGCATTCACAGTGAATTTTAAATTCAGATTTCTCCTAATATGTCTACCTGTAATTCTTGATCTCTTACTTAAGACAAAGTGAGCAGACAATATTATGGCACAGTTCAGTTATTCATCCCTTATATCAGCTCTCTGTAGTTATTAGTACATCTCACTGGACTATTGGTATATCTTGCTGGACTACTGGAATTGCACAGTGTTGGACAGGAATCAGGAGAACTGCATGCCAGGTGCTTTATATATATTTTCTCTTCCTAGTTGTGTGATTCTTAAATGTCACTTCATGGTGACTCCATTTCTTTGAAGTGGAAGGGAAGCAAGAATTATTCTATGTGTTTCATAGTGTTGTTCAGAAGGTTAAATGCAATAATGACTATTAAAGTTACTATCCGTAGAGTCACGGCGATAGGTACAACAAAGTATTCACGGATTGAAATGGTGGCCACTTCTTTCTCAGTAGTCTCTAAACGGGGTATCCTCTGTTCTAGACGGTTTACTCACAGATGTTTGAGATCAGGGGAAGAGACCATATCCTCTCAAAATGTTATTGTGCCTCAAGATTCTTAGCAGCTGCTGTTTGCTCAGGTCAGTATATGAAAGTTGCAAATGTGAATAAAATTGCTTCCCTCATTCCCAATTTTTGGATTGTCTTCCCTTGAAATGGAACTAAATAAGATACATGGAGAAGAATGTCATCTGACCCAATACCTGTTTTGGATTTGACGCTTCTCTTAAAAATTGAACCCTCTTCATTTTTGATATAAGTTGGTATTTTGGGTCCAGCTTTAAGTTGCTTCTGTCTGTTGAAAGATACTGGAGATTCTGATATCTTAGGCCCACTTGGTTTCTTTCCTTTTATTTCATTGTTTTTTCTTTTCCTCCTGTACTGGGAGTTGAACCCAGAGCCTTTGCACTGTGCTACATCCCCAGGATTTTTTATAATTTTACTTTGAGATAAACTTCCCAGGCTGGGCTTGAACTTATAGTCCGCCTATTCAGCCTTCCAGAGTGCTAGGATTACAAGCATGTTTGACTGTACCTGGGGGAATGTTTCCTGATTTGTGATCACATGAAGCCATGGGCAGAGTCTCTGTCTTGTACAGAGTGGAGCTGCTTTAAAAGTGTTCCTTTCCTTGGATTTCTCCATAGTCCTAGGTGCAGATGGGGCTATCTTCCAGAAAACTAAGAAACCAGGAAACAAACTGGGGAGTTTCTGGAAACAGGCTAGCCAGATATTACTCTATTCACTTTTTTTTTTTTTTTTTTTTTTGGACAACTCACATCACAGCAATCCTCCTGCCTCTGCCTCTCAAATGCTGGGATTACAGGCGTGAACCACCACGCCTGGCACTGTGGTATGTAGTACTGATTGCTGCTGGACATGAGTCTCCATGCCCAGTATTGTATGTGGTTACCGGGGAAGGAACCCGGACCCTTGTGCTTGCAAGACAGGCGCCGGAACCACTGAGCTAACTCCCCGGCCTCCTATTCACTCTTGCAGCAAAGCCTCTTGGTGTGGTCTTTTAGTTGCTGAATGAAGCTACTTTCCTGGTGACCACAGAGAGTGCTGATTCTGGAAATGTAGAGATGAGGGGAACATAAAAAAATGATAGAATTTTAGAGCTTGATGGGAGACAGGAAACAGTTTTTCTTACTCAGCCTCCCAGCTAGCAGGGAATTGCAGCACCTCTGGGATGTTGTGTGCCTCTGTTGCTCTTAGGTTATCTCCCAACTTCTCGGCCTTCTGTGACAACCTATTCTCTTCTTCATCAGATCAGGTCAGTCTTTGGGAAATGAGCTTGTTTTGAGATAAAAATCTACTTCTCTTAAATTGAACATCTTGTTTTTCCTGTAATGTTGGAATATTACAAGCCAAATTTGTTTAATTTTGTTTGGCAGTTCTATATCTGAAGAAAGTCCTCATGACTTAACTTACTTTTCTTCTTTGAACTAAATCTTCCCTATACTTTAGCTATTTCTTTTTTTATTTTTCAGGTTTGTGTTTTTTTGTTTGTTTGTTTGTTTTTTGTTTTTTTAGACAGGGTCTCATTTTGTGGTTCAGGCTGACCCTGAGCTCAGCCTCAAACTCACATCACAGCGATCCTCCTGCCTCTGCCTCCCGAGTGCTGGGATTACAGGCGTGAGCCCCACACCCGGCACTGTGGTATGTTACAGGTGTGAGCCACCATGTCTGGCACTGTGGTATGTGGTACTGGTTGCTGCTGGGCGTGAGTCTCCACGCCCAGTGTGGTATGTGGTTACTGGGGATCAAACCCGGGTCCTTGTGCTTGCAAGACAAGTGCTGAAACCGCTGAGCTAACTCCCCAGCCCAACTTTTGCTATTTCTTGAAGAATATGCACTCCAGATGCAGCATCATTCTCTTGTACTCACATTATTATAGTTTCTAAAACTGCTATCTTCTGAGGTAGGGAGCATCTACCCTTTCTTCATACAAGAAACAATTATATAAGAACAACTTATATTTGTTCATATAAGAACAGTTTATATAAGAACAATTTCTTATCTAAGGACTCTTCCATAAGGACTTGAAACTTGTGTGGGGATTTACGACAGGATCGCCCCTGAGATGGGAAACAGGAACCTTCTCTATGAATCCCAGTTCCTGGACTGTGTCTGATTATTGGCTCAGGGTGTTTCCTGCACAATTGCTGATATACCTTAGCTACAAGTTTGTGTAGGGATGCCCTTTCAGAGACTTCAAATGTTCCCAGCCTTTTTGGCAAATCTCAGAGAATAAGAATTACTCTGTGTTCCTGGCCGATCAAAAACATTTTCTATTATCTCATTCCTGAAACTCCAGAGTAAAATGCCTGAGTGGTGGCTTAATGGGACACTGAGTTGTTCTCTTCTTTTTCTGGAGAGAAGCCAATTACACGTTCCCCCTTCCCCTAAATCTCTCCAGCCTCGTCTGAGTTAATATGCCCTTCAGGGTGAAGCAAGAGCACAGATTTGGATGCAAGAATGCAGAACCTCACCCCACGGGCTTAAAAAAGAAAGACAAAGACACCAACTCAAACTGCTTCCTAACATTTCTTTTCATTCTTTTGCTTTCAGTGTTTCGAGACATGGTCTTATTATGGGGTCAAGCTGACCTCAAACTCACCATGGAGCACCGGCTGGCCTCAAACTCATGGTGATTTTCCTATCTTGGCCTCCCATCTGCTGGGACCACAAACATGCACCACCGTTCCTGGCTTCCTTTTATCTTTTCTTGCAAAGTTTGCTTCACTCTAACTACACTTTTCCTGGGAGACCCCCTTCCTAGCCCAGAACCACTGAGAGTGCCAGCTCTTCCGTAATCACTAGCTGGACACTGGATGTGGTCCCAAATCTGCACCTGCCTGCCTCTGCCTGGCATCTGACACTCCAAGATGGCACAGAATAGGGTCCGAGTAACTGAGCTCTAAAATAGAAAAGGTGATAAACTGGCATAATTTTGGGTGAAATATCAGGCCTATGGATGTGAGTTTAAGGCCCAGAGTTTTACAATAAATTAGTGGCAGTTTCAGATGCTGTAATCTAATTGTCTTTATATTATAATAAAAACTCTACATAACATGTGCAAAATCATATGTGTATACCTGTATTTATAGATATATGTGCATGTACAGGTGTGCAGGATTTACATTTGTGAGAGGCTTTATTTCATACACCCCATTCTGTAATTTGATTCTTAAAACAATCCCATCTGAAGGTAACAAAGCTGAGGTTTGATCACACAGACAAAAGGCAGGCAGTATTTAGAAGCAGAATCTGCTTTTGTCCCCAGTTTCCATTGTTACCCCAATTACATGACATTATTATTTGATCTCAGGATCCCTGGGAAGTAAAATTCTCTTTGTTTTTATTCCTTTCCTTCATTCTTAACAAAGTTGTAACACTACTCCCCACTGATACACTGGCATGATGTAGTAGAGGACAATAACATTCAAGAGTTCTGAGTATTACAAGCCACTGAGAGTCAGTCAACCTCAGACAGATGTAGACAGTGCAGCGACAAGTGTGACTTTGTGACAACAGAGGAGTATTAGTCTTGGAGGCCAACACGTAGAGGCGGGGTAAATAAATTGGAGGCTTGTGCCTTGGTTAGTGGGGAAAGAAGTTCACTGAAAGATGCTGCCTTCTCACTACCATCTCCTCTTATACTGCTTGGGTCTAGGTAATGCTCAGAATGCTTCAGACATCTTCACATATATTTAATGATCTTAACATATATTTTGTTATCCTCAAATCTGAGGTGACTGTCCTTTTGAACAACATTCTTAGGGAGAGCAACTGCTTCCTTCCTTCCTAACAGGCTAGAGTTCTGAGTCGAGGAGAAGGACATTTACTGAGCATTTTCTACAAGTCAGGAACTTTATACAGTGACCTTGTTTATACTGCTCCATGGAGGAGGAAATGGAGGCTCACAGAGGTTCCATATCTTCCTAGTGCCTGGCAGGGGATATCATTCTGACCTGCTGGATCCCAGCATTTGGCCGGTCCCTTTCAGAAAGTGTTCTCTTTCTAAAACTGCGCAGGCTCAGCTCCTAAGCAATTTGGTTTCAGGAGACTTTGTTTTGTTTGAACCACTGGTAAAGAGTCAGCTTTTTTTTTTTTTTTTGGCAAGAAATGGCTTTGCAGGGCTGGAGACTTAGCTCAGTGGTTCCAGTATCTGCCCGGCAAGTGCAAGGTCCTGAGTTTGATCCTGGTCCCATGTACCATAGTCCTAGGCATGGTAGCTCATGCCTGTAACCTCAGCACTCATGAGGCAGAAGCAGAAGGCTTACTATTGAGTTCAAGGCTACCTTGGGCTACAAATTGAGTTCAGGGCCATCCTGAACTACAAAGTGAGACCTTGTCTCAAAAAACTAAAAAACTAATGGCCTTGCAGGTCACTACTAAATGGTGTCAGAAGGCTTAAATGCATTTATAGTTCTCAGCATGATAATTTTAGGGCTATTTTGGACTTTACCAAATCTATAGCAAATTTTAAATTCTTAAGATGTAGAATCCAGGACCAAGAAATTAGGACAAATGATTTTTCTCTAGGTCATATAATTAAATTAGTGGTGAAGCTGGAAGTTGAAGGCCAGGAATTCAGCACACCTGTGATGAACTACAGGGAGGTGGAGGAAGAGAGGAGCACAGTATTTTTCATTCCTCTTCAGAAAGGAAAGGAGAAGCCATGTACAAGTAGCCAGAAAAAAAAAAAAAAGCCAATATGTGAAAAATGCAGATTTAGGGTGGGCTGAAGAGTTTCAGTAAGTGACTTCCCAGATTGCGTTTGGTTCCCATTGCTCATACAGTTGGAAGCCAAATGCAAGCCACCAAAGTTGCTGTGAAACAGCGAACAATTATAGCACAAATATTTGTGGGCAGCTGTGGGAGTGCAAGCCACCTGCTCCAAGTTTACAGCTTTGTTATAGTTGGTAAACATTAAAAATGGAATGGGAACGCCCCCCAGTCTGCAGCGCATCCCGTGCCCATCCTGAGAGGCCTCGCTTGGGGAGCTGGGGTGGCCTTGCCCTTGACCACGCACCGTCTCACTCTATCTGAGAGCTGCACTCTCGGTAGATCAGTGTCACCAGTAATCTCCGGTAGAGACTGAAGGAGGCAGAGCAGCATCACAGAATTGTATATTTAAAGTTCGCGGAGGCCAGAGAACACCCAGGATATAATCTTCCTCCTATTGTTTAGATGAAAAACCTGAGTTGAAGCAGCAATACACCCAAGGAGTAAAGTTAGAGGCAGGGCAACTCTTGACCTCTGAACTTTCGATCCTTTCTCCATCTTCCTCTAAACCACAGGAGATGTGCAGAGCCGCAGTGTAACAGAACGTTATAGCTGAGAGGCACACGGTTCTCAACCAGGGTTTGGGGTTGTCACATGACCAGGAGCACTATTAGTGTTGAGTGGGCAGCTGCCAAGGATGCCACATGGCTTGCGATGTGATAATATTGCATAACTAAAAAGTGGTTTTGCTCATAAACCAAGAATAGCCTTGTTGAGAAATGTTTTACCATAATTTGATCTTAAAGTTGAGAAATCTAAGCCCAGAGAGAAAGAGGGGCTTGACAAAGGCCCCAAAGAAAAGCAGCAGTCCCCTGACGCCAGGCCACTCTGTCTTACTCCATCCCACTGAGCTCCTGAGTCAGTCAGCAGCAACCATGGCCCCTTCAGTAAAAGAGTGACTTCAGCTCCCTCCCTGTTCAACTCCGGCCTCACTTGCTCCTAAATTATTTCCAGGCTTGTACTTACTTGGACTTCAGGCCCTCCTGCCCATAAGGCTGCAGGAGATACTGGTGCACTAGTTTGTCCCTGAGAGTCCCCGCCAGTTTGATTTTCTTTCTTGATCGATGTAAGTTGATGATGAAGAGTGTAATGGAGCCTCGAACATAGTTGTGGCTAAGATCACAGAGAGGGAGACAGACAGACAGACAGAGAGAGAGAGAGAGAGAGAGAGAGACAGGGAGAGAGAGAGAAGAGACAGAGGGAGACAGAGAGAAAGAGACAGACAGAGACAAATAGAGACAGAGACAGACAGAGAGAAAGAGACAAACAGAGAGAAACAGAGAGAGAGAGAGAGAGAGAGAGAGAGAGAAAACAAAGTGGTTAGTTAGCTGCACTTAAATCATTTATATTTAGAGCCTGCACAAAATGGGACCACCCTGAAGAGGCTCTTGCTTTATGGATCTAGGCCACAAAAGACCGTCAAGCGAGGAAGGCCTTGTTAGTGTGGTTTCCTGAAAAGAAGATACCTACTTCCTACCACATTGCTTTTATTCTTGTTTAAATTTATGGCAGTGATTTTAGAAAACATATATATATATATTTTTTTCTGAATATGAAAGTAAAATATGATGATTGAAATTAATCAAACAAACCAAACAAAAAAAATTAGAGAAACAAAGAAGAAAATACAATTTCCCATAATGACAGAATTGTGAGATAAAACATTTTGGTAAACACTTCTCTGAGTATTGTTTTTCATTATTAATTTGATAAATATTTATTAAGAACTTAGACACATACAAAAATATTACTCTGCCCTGTATAATTTGGACCACAGTATTTACACAGCTCTTTTTCAGTTAATGGACATCTTAAACAAGTTCTTATGTTACTATATATTCTACTTGGAGAAGAATGATATCATTTTCAATTATAGCAATGGAACATAATTTATTGAGTTAGTCTCCTACTTTTCACTTTGTGTTGTTTTCAATTTATCTGTTATAAATTGTGCCATAACAGGCTCCACATAAACTTTTTGCACATTATGATTATTTAAGATGGATAAAATCCTAGAAGTTGTAATCACAGTCAAAGGGAATGTGCCTCATATGCTTTGTCACCTGGCTTCCTAGTACCTGTGGGAAGATTTAAGTCCCTGCCCTACTGAGGCAGAAAGTGGCTTCATGATCTGCTGTCTAGTGAAATGTGAAAGGACATGTTAAATCTTCATGCAGGAATTTTAGGAGCCAGTCTAGATTTTGCCATGTTTCTTTGAGAGAAGCTGAGCTATGGATCTAGGTACTAGAATGAAAATGAGACAGAGAAAGGCCATATTTGAGCCACAACGGACAAGTGGTGTGAATGAGAAATAAATTTTCTTATGCAGCCAAAGGAGACTTTGAAGGTCTTTTGTTATTACAGCTCAACTTCACTTATCATAATGGATACTTACATTTTGGTAATGATAATTCTCTAAAAGTTTTTAGAAGTTTCCTCTGGCTCTGTATGAGAGTGCCAATTTCCTCATATCCTTAAGAACACATACATTAATCTATTAAAATATCCCTGTAGATGTGAAAAGTAGAATGGGATCTCAGATTGTAGTAATTTGTATTTTTTTTTCCCCAATTCATACTGAGGTGGCACATTTTTTTCATCTGCCCATCTGCCATTTTATTCCTTTTATAAACTTCCTGTTCATGTCCTTTGCCCATTTTCTATGGAATTATAAAAACTATTTACTTGTTAAAGGTAGAAATCTTTTTACATGCATTCTGCAAAAATTTCCTATAGTTGTCTATCTATTTCAGTTTACATTGCATTCTGATATATACAAGTTAAAAAAAAACCTTTATGTAGTTAAATTTATCTTTTTGATTTTACTTTTGCTGTTTTACCTACCCCAAGATTATAAAACTATTCACCATTTGGGATTCCTTTAAACCAGGACAGGATGTCTGAAGCCTGGGAGAACTATATGCCTACATGTAAGAGTCTTTCAGCATGTATCAACAGAACTATAATGATTTCCTTCTCTCTATAGGAAAAAAAGACCTTGTTTTTAAGGGGTCCCTGAAGGCCCCATCTGGATGGGTTAATGAGAGGAAACAGAAAAAAGACCAAGCCTTGCCTTCAAACGAGGCTCTTGGAGAAACTCTAAGTCAACTTTACCCAGAGGGAGACATCCTTCCTTGCAGACACAGCGCCCCTTGATCCCTGGATCACTGATCTCTGCTTTTAAAGGTGCTAATGAAGAGTTGAGCAGCCAAGGGCAGGTTAGCGTGATAACTTGGGATTTTTCAAAGCATTGTGGTTTCCAGAGCTCTTCCTTAGAAATTCTGGTTCAATCCATTTAGGCTCCAGGCCTTGGAATTTGTATTTTAACATCTTTCTGATATATTTGGCTAATAAGCTGAGTTTGGGAACCACTTAGAACAATCCATTAAGGTTATGAGAAGAACACCCAGAATATCTGTAGGTGTTTCATCCATGTTTTTCTTGCACCTTGCGTCTTATTGCTCTCAAAACTTTTTAGATGCTGATGATTAAAAATTTTTAAATACCTCTCCTGTGCAGCCTCTCCTCGAGTCCTTTCTAAATCCTAGCAGCACGTTCATTAGCTTCTGCAGCCAAATGAGTCAGAAGAGAGTGGCAATAGATTTGGGAAGACTTGCGCTGCCCTAGCTCTGGAGAAAGATATTGACTGTCTTTGATGTCACTGTCCCTCATTAGTGGGTTTTCAGTTTAGCTAAGTATATTTGCAAACCTGAGGAAGTCATTATTAACTAACTGTGGACCTCAGGGTGTGAGAAAAATAGGTAGGCTTGGGTACTAGTTTTGCTGGACTGCAGTAAACTCTTTTGCAAACAACTATCAAATAATACTCTCAATGGCCAGGAGCAGAGAAAGAGAGAGCCACATACTTGCATTTATGAGTTTCTCTTCAACAGGTTTGGGGCAGACCGAGCCCTTAGAGCCTGCGGCGAGAAGGTTGGGATGTGGGGAAGTGGTGGGTGGGAGCGAGGCTTAAAATCACAGAAGTGCTGCAGGGAAAGCTGTCTTTGCAAGCTGCTTGGCAATAGTCTGATCTCCATTTGCATAGTTCCCCCGGGGGAGTCCTACCAATACAGCCCAGGGACCAACACAGACAGACTTGCACAGAACTTTTGGGCCCACTTCAGCTAGAAACTGGCACTCAAGACAAGACTGCCTTAAGTATCCCTCACCCTGCTTGACTGATGGGCACAGAATGAAGGTTTTGGCTGGAAGACATATTTTTGGCTGCAAATTATAGCATCCACCTAAGAGTACTGTGTTGAGAATCCAGATTCTTGAAAAATGTCTATTTTCTGCCCACAGCAAACTAATCCTGGAGAGGTGTGTGTTCCTTAAGGAAACGGCATCTGAAGGCTTGGTCAGCAGCCTATTGTTGACTCCCTGTGTTGTCAAGGCCAGGGGGCTTTCGGTCATGTGTGTGAATGGGATTTTCTGGAGAGAAGCTGTCTGGATAGAACATCCATCGTGCTCTGTGTCTCACTTGTGGTGAGACTTTTTCACCAGCAGCCAATCTATGTATCTGGAGTTCATCTCTGCTGGATGTTCTTTTCCTGCTTGATTTCTTCTCCGTGTTGCCATGGGAGGAGGAGGAAGTGAGTCAGGGAAGGGAAACTTGAATTGGAAGATCTTTAATACAAGAAGTGGGAGATGTCATGTGGGTGGTGCATCTTGAGTTCCAGATAGAAAACAGTCATGTTGTAGAAGCACCTCCAGTGAAGCTGGGGGTCTGGGAAAAGAAGGGAGGATGATGCTTTGCAGTCCACAGTCATTCCCAGTGAAAGTCAATGTGTTTCAATACTGGGTTGGTCCATTGTATCCAAATCCAATTCAAAGGTTTTTGGGTTCGGTAAGTCAGGCCATGTTTTGCCAAACATTTTTCCCCCTTAATTTCAAAGCCCCTGTGTATTTTAAGGGAAATTTAATCCACATGTTTCTGATTCATTTACACTTAACTCATCAAAATATTTTTTTGTTAGAGCCATTTGATGTCCAAGAAGCCTCAGGAACCTTTTTTATGAGCCTTTAAAAAAGCGTCTTCTGAAAAACAGGAAGTTGTGTTTTGCCAATAGCAAACTAACTTGAACCCCAAAAGGCTCAATTTTGCTTCAACATCCACCAGGTTCCAATTGGTTCTGAACTTGGCGAGGGGTCTCAGCTCCACCTCACAGGCATATATTGTCTCACTAGAATGGCTTATAAAAAAATTTCCCTGTCAAAACTTGATAGTTCTCTGAGCAAGATATGGGTGAGAACTACTAATTTGTTAGGTCTAGCGTCTTAATTTGTTTTAGAATAGAAAGCAGGAAAGCATCTGCTTGTGCTGAAATGAACACCTAACTTTGTCTTCTAAATCAACCATAAGAGACAAGGCTCTGCTAGGTCAGAAATGACCCACGGTACAAGAGGCTTCCAGGGGATTCAGTAAAGCCTCTAAACAACTGACTGTCAGGAAGATAGAAAAGTGAGTCTTGTGAGCCATAGGGTGGAACCCTTAGAATTCAAAAAGATACTATAAATGCAGATATCTGGCAAAATGTTTATTATACAGCAAAACTTCATACACATTGGAGTGCAGTTGTGTGTTTAAGAGGCACTTTCTTTACATTGCTGTACTTTAGTAATTTGATCTTTTCTTATCCAACACCCCCTTTTTTTTTATACAAGGTCTTGCTTTGTGGTTCAGGCTGGCCCTGAGCTCAGCCTCACACTCACATCACAGCAATCCTCCTGCCTCTGCCTCCCGAGTGCTGGGATTATAGGCGAGAGCCACCATGCCTGGCACTGTGGTATGTGGTACTGACTGCTGCTGGGCGTGAGTCTCCACACCTAGTATGGTATGTGGTTAACCGGGGATCGAACCCAGGTCCTTGTACTTGCAAGACAGGTGCCGGAACCATTGAGCTAAATCCCCGGCCCTCCAATCCCTATTTTGACCTAAGGCATTTATTTTTGGAGCAATGAAGCCAACATGTATTTTCAGAGCATGAAGCCAACGTGCCCACTCTTGGTCGGTTCTGTGACTTTAGCCTCTTCGGCCACAGCTACACTAAATGAATGAGTGGTGCTTATGACTGTTTTAGAGGATGTGGGAGAAGAGACAGGAAGGCAGACATACCTTTATTCTTGTGCCACATACTTAGGCATATGCTACATGGAGGAGATCTACAATTTCATATGGTTTGTGGTATCCGGTCTAGGAATGCTTTATGGGTCTAAAACCCTTGCCTCAATTTTTATCTTTATGGATCATATATGACATAGATAATGAAAGTCTTTTATTTTTTGTTTTTAATGGAGGAAAAGACATTGCACTAAAAGGAAACTGGTAGCATCTCATCCCCAGAGGAGTTCCAAATCCAAATGATTTTACTAATTTGGTGGAGGTTCATGGCAGTGAAGGATGTAACTAACTACTCTACCACACCACCTCCTCTTGGTCAGATCACAGAGGAAAAGAGCAAAACTATAAATCAGCAATAACATATTGTTGTCCTATTTCTGTATTCATCCGTTCATTTATCTATCAAACATTTTTGAGACCTTCTTCATGCTAGTTGCAATATTAGATACTAAGAATATAAAAATGAATGAGATGCTGGCCTTTAGTTCATGTATACTCAGAATATTAGCAACAACTTCCCATGAGAATGTCAGAGAACGCTCGGATAAACATCAGAATAAGATCATGTCAGGAAGACACACTAATACTGCTAACCCTATATGGCGCCAGAAACTTTTCCGTGGGTCCCTGGACCAGTAGTATAAAGGTCAAAGACTGGTGTATTTCCCAACAGGGGTAGAAGGTGCCAAGAGCAATTTTTCTCTCTGAAGCTTTGGGTCTACCTTTTGGGTGGTTACCTCAGGGCTACACAGAGACAAGGCATACAATGTTGCCTTGTGTGATGATCAGATAACTCCAGGCCAAGGCCATAAAGCAATCACTCTGTCAGGTATGGGATGGAACTTCCTGCTGAGCAAAAAAAGGATGTTGAAAGCCTCTGGCCCCTGCCCAAACCAGCCTCCTCTCACCTACAATAGGCACTTGTATCTACAGGCAAGATAACTGGCTGTCAGGGGGCCCCCCCTCTGCTCAGAGTCACTCTTTGAAAAAGCTTATCATGAGGAATTAGCTGGCCTGGCTCCTGTCTCATCAAGGACTGAGAAGAAGCATCTGGTGTAATCTGACCACACAGCTCTTTGTGCTTCTCCTCCCCTTGATCAGCCCCTGAAAGGCTTGACAGGCCCAGGCACAGAGGTTTGGCAGGAGGTATCCCAGGCAATCTTGCCCCTAGATTTTCTCTGCAGTCAGAGAAAGAGATGTCTTCTCCAGGGCAGCCCACGCTCTTTCAACAGGAAGTGATGTCAGAAAGACATATTTGACCAGATGGGTTTTGCTTTCAGTCCAATTTAAACATTTTCCCTTATGGTCTTCATGTTTTAAACTTTTCATCTGTTTATTTACTGATCATTCATTTTCCTGTTTATTTTAAATACAACTCTAGCGACAACTAGTGTTCATATCAAAAAGAGATGGCTAAATGCACATTATCACACTGGAATGTTACACCCCCGGGGACCTTCTTTCTTATTACCCACCCTTCATCCACTAAGAGGAAGTCTACATTTGATTTAGCTCATTAACACTTAAAACAGCTGAGTTTTGTTTTGTTTTTAACTTCTGAAAGTGGCTCTAAAGCTGGCCGGACTGACTACACATTAACACTTAAAACAGCTGAGTTTTGTTTTGTTTTTAACTTCTGAAAGTGGCTCTAAAGCTGGCCGGACTGACTACCCGAGGCACTCTCTTGGTTCTGGGATACCCAGTTTGAGACACACTGGTCTAGGGTTGGGCTCCTCTGAGGGAGGATCTCAGCATGCATTTTATAAACTCTGTAGGTGGATCATAGGTCAAGACGTGGCCTTTTGCCTTGGCTTAAGTTTAGGCACACAAAAAGACTTCATGCACAGTACATTAACTGGCATAGAGAAAATCCCTAATAAAAATTTGTTAGAAGAACATAGAACATGGATTTAAAAAAATTTTTTTTAATGATCAGGTCCTAAAAGTCTGAAAAGAAATGTAAAATTGGAAAAAGCCTATTTATCAGAATCAACTGAAACCTTCAGATCCCAGAGGCAGCTTTTAATTAATATCGTTGAACACAGATTATTCTTGGAGAGGTTGCAAATAGCATAGAATTCTCAGAGGGTTTGAAACTCATCAGGACGACCTTGCTGTTCCATTTCTATGAGGACTTACTTGTGGTGGTTTGTGCAGTGAGCATAAATCCTTAGTTTGTCCCGGATCACTCTGCCCGGCCGTGGCTTCCGCTGGAGCCCAGCCACATGCACCGCCAAGACTTTGGGGCCAATCAGGCGCTTGTAAAGTAGTGAGAGCCAGTAGTCCTGAGAACATAGAGGTAGAGTGTCAGGGAGAGGGCTCAGTTCGGTTATTCTGAGAACCTACGGCATACACACAGGCCAAACTTCTCACTAAGAGTCCTGCGTGGTCATCCTAGTGAAATACTTGCTTTGGATTCACAGGGAAGTGGGTACCGCCATTTCCACTGACTAAATGGCGAATGATAATGGAGAACAGCATATGAGCAAATGAATCCAAGTTTTTCACATCTACAGTAACTAGTTGGGGTCTTAAATTGTAAAGCTTTTTTTTTTTCCCTGATGACTTTACTTTTGTGCTGATTTATAGCTTCTGTTTAATTGTAGAATGGAAGGTTTCTAAGTGTTAGGATTATGATCAGTATAAGAATTCAAAATATCATTCTCCAAAGATTGTTACTGGGAACTACTAGTAAAAGCAGGGAGATGGAGTTTTTGTAGCAGGAGCCTAGAGTTCTCAGTTTTAGAGCAAGAAAGGAAAACAAAAATAATTGCATATCATGTGCTGACACCTGGTCATTCTCAGTATCTTACAATAGAAATAATTCTAAATTAGAGTATGGTACTTCAGCCATTCCAGGCTTCATCTGTAACTGATAATAATCCATCTGTAACCCACATGTTCTGGCTTTTATCTAGATGTGCCCCCAAAGCCTCATGCACTCATAGATGAGGCATTGATGAGATAGCTGGATCTAAGTAACACGGACTGAGGGTATGATAATTAAATTAGTCCACTGATTGGTTTAGCATAGTTCTGGGTGTGGAGCATGAGAAGACCCCAGGTATGAGTGACACTTATCAAGAGGTTTGTACCCTGACTGGAATAAAAGGGAAAGGAACGCATTGTTCTGCAGCTTCCTGCCTACAGACTACCCTGCCATGGACTGTTTCTCCTTTGTTGTATTGTCCTGCCTTAGAGCTGACACTGGACTGAAACCTCTACAAACGTGAACTAAATTAAACTTTGCTTCCTTTAACTTGTGGGTTTTGGGTATTTTGTCCCAGCATGCATCTGATCTTACAAAAACCTTCCATCATCACCTTAATTTCTGTTTGGTATTTATCACATGGTGGTTATTTTTAATTTGATACAAATGTTGCATTTGTATTATATAATATCTTATTATTTACTATAGGGCAATGACTTCAGTGTTTATAAATCATATAAAACAGTGCTGCTTAGTTTGTTGCCCTCCCACTCCTAATTCTGGAACTCAGTGAATCTACTATTATTCATTGTGTGGTCTCCAGTGTTTAAGACATGAACATGTATTTTCTGCCTCATCTTTTCTGGCAAAAGCCTCTTGTTGCTATTTGTTTCTTTTTGTGTGACTATGGCATCAGCTGCCTAAAAGTTCTTAGTGAATTGTATAAAACAGAACAAATTCTTAAAGTCCCTCTGCTACCAAATTAGCTTCAAATTTGCTAGTATTTGTCTCTAAGCCTTCCCAATCTGTTTATTTAAATTAATTTGAACAGCCCTGGGATGGAAGTTAAATGTAGCCTACTAATATTAAAAGTAGTAAATATTCCATTACTATCAATCATATAGATGGAAAAATGTCATTAGTTTATTCCAATTTGATTACATTTTCTGTGGTTCTTATTATTTGTGAAGTGTCTAGCATATTTTTAAATTTTTTTATTTTATTCATTTAGTTGTTATTTTATTTTATTTTGAGATAGCATCTCGCTTTATAGTTCAGGCTGGTCCTGAACTCAGCCTTGAACTCAGCAGTCCTCCTGCCTCTGCCTCCTGAGTGCTGGGATTACAGGCTTGAGCCACCACACCTGGCATTGTGGTATGTGGTTACCAGGGATAGAACTGAGCTAAATCCCTGGCCTGAAGTGTCTAGCATATTGCAGTGGGATTTCCACCCTTTTCTTATTGACTTAAAAAATGCCTATTTTAAAATAAAAGTTTAATAAAGTTGATATTTTAGTTGACTACTGTTATCCTGGCATGTCTTTAGTATTTCTCAGTATTTCCTATCATTATAGATCATTATTCTTGTTTTATATATATTAAAATTGATTCAAAATGTTTAAAGTACATCTCCAGTCACAAAACTAGTCAGCTGTAGTCCTTGAAAGTAAATAAGAAGTAATTTGTCTCTAGTGGCTGTGCAACACTTATATTCACTTGAATCATATACTATAAGGATATGAGATTGCTGACAAGGATTCTGTGCATACAGAATCTAAAAGGCATTTTTGCTCTTAGTGCAGAGAGTTGCTATAGTTTAATTTCTGATTCCTACATTCTCAGATCATTTACAGAAGTGAAAGCACAAAATACTTCTCCAATTCACATTTCACGTCAATGTCTTATCTCAAACAACCATTCATTATTTAGGAAATCTGAAAAAGCTTAATAAGCTTGGTCTAACACTTGATTTAGTGACAGCAATTTTCACTTAAGACACTTTTGTAGCAAGTCATTTATGTTTAGGAAAAAGAGATATTTATTATATCTATTCCTAGTATGTTATATCTTCCCAATAATTATGTAAAAATAAAGATATACTTCAGAAAGATCAACAGCAGCTTTTATTAAGAGACAAAGTTGAACTTATGTATAGATTTATTAACTTGAAACCAGTCTCCTTTTCCCCATGGCATAGCTAAATGCCAGAATATTCCCTCAGAGTGGTGAGGATATTGGGTAATTCTCTAAAGAACTTTTGAGATAGGGCTGGGGATTTAGCACTGTGGATTTAGCGCTGTGCTTCTGGTCCCTGCCTTGCACTACATACAACAATGCCAGGTGTGGTGACTCCCTCCGTTAGCAATCAGCACCACAAACAGTGCCAAGTGTGGTGGCTTATGCTGTAATGCCAGCACTTGGGAAGCAGAGGCAGGAGCGTTGCTGAGTTCGAGGCTGAGCTCAGGATCAGCCTGAACTAGAAATTGAGACCCTGTCTTAAAAAAAACTAAAAAATAAAATAAAATAAAGTTCTGAAACAGATACATAAAGTAAGTTGATGAAGTTAATTCTTAAGGAGCAGTATTCCTCCCAGTTAGTTTTTCTTATTGTGGTAAAATCCACATAAAATTTACCATCTCATTCATTTTAATAGTTCAACGATATCAAATAGTTATAATATGATGTACTATTTTCACTATTTCCATAAGTCTTTTCAGGTTGTACAACTTAAACTTTATATCCGTTAAACTTTGATCCCTTATTTCCTTCTCCCTTGGAAACCTCCATTCTATTTTATGTGAACCTCATATAAGTGAAATCATACGATATTTTACTTTTTTGTGACTGGCCTATTTCATTAAGCCTAATATCCTCAAGGTTTATCCATGTTGTATCATATATCCGAATTGTCACTGGTTTTTAAAGCTGAGCAATATTCTGTGGTATGAGTATACCACATTTTCACCCAAATTTTTATCTGTCCTGAAAAATGTTCCATAATCAATACCGTCCTTTTATGTGCTTGGCTTGGTCTAGTTCGGTGGTGGTGGGCCTATGGACATGTGCCGTTTGTTTTTCTTTTAAAACAAAAGCTGTTAGTATACATGTGAGTTGTTTTTAATAAACTAAAACCCCAGTGTTAGGATTTAATTGCAGTGTTGTTACTTTGCAATAAATAGTGGGTTTTGGATAGCAGTTTAGGGACTCATCTCTAAAAGGTTTGCCATCACTCTGGTTTATTATGTTTATGTTCTCTCTTTCCTTATTTATTTTTTTCTCTTTTTTTTCTATCCATTATTAAGAGTAGAGAACTGAATTTTTAGCTACTATTACATCTACTATTACTGTAATACTGTCTGTTTCTTCTTTCATGTCTGTCTTTTTTGCCTCCTATATTTTTATGATTTATCATTGTGTAAATGTTTATAATTGTTATATCTTCTTGTATGGAAACTTCTTTTATTATGTAGTGTCCATTATCTTCTATAAAATTTTAATTTAAAGTCCATTTTCTCTAATACTAGTGTAGTAACCCCTGATAACTTTTGGTAACCATTTTCATGAAATTATCTCCTTCCAACTGTTTGTTTTGTTTTTGTTTTTGAGACAGAGTCTTGCTTCTGTAGTTCAGGCTGGCCTTGAGCTCAGCCTTGAACTCACAGCAATCCTCCTGCCTCTGCCTCCCAAGTGCTGGGATGACAGGTGTGAGCCACCACGCCTGGCATTATGGTATGTGGCACTGATTGCTGGTGAGTGTGAATCACCATGCCCAACATTGTTGGACTGTGGTTACTGGGGATTGAACTAGGGACCTTGCGCTTGCAAGGCAGGCTCAGAAAACATTGAGCTAAATCCCCAGCCACTTAGGTATTTTTTATCATGGAAGTATCTTATTTCTCCAATTTTGAAAAATAGTTTTACAGAATTTATCAGTTTGGGTGAGAAAATATTTTCCTTTAGGGTTTACACACTTCAATCTAAGGTTTCCTAGTCTTCAAAGTTTGTATTGAGAAGTCTGTGTAATTCATGGATTTCCCTTTACAAGTGATTTATTGCTTTTAAGATTCTGTTCTTGTGTTGGACTTCCAGGGTTCTGACTATGATGTGTTAAATCATGGGTATTTGGAGTTTTATCTGCCTTACTTGTCTGTATGTTAAATTCTTATGACTGATTTGGTAAATTTTCTGCTATTATTTCAGTGAGCAGTTTTTTTTAATGCCATTTCTGCTGTCTTTTAATTTTTAATAATTCCAAGTAATTTTAGATTGGTCTTTGCATGATCTAGGAGACATTGAATCCATTTTCTATGTACTCTTGTTCTTAACCATCTCTAATTAATTGGTCACTGAAAAAAGTCTTGTACTTCTGACATTCTGTCTTGTCACTTCTGTTGTCTATACTTTCAATAGAATTTTTAATTTGAATTTCTATTTGGCATTCTTTTATGGACTCTAATTCTTGTCTATGGTCATTGTGCATGTTTTGCAGTTGTGTTTAGTTCTTCTTTCTTTTTTAGTATATGTGTTGCTGAAGTGAGCACTCTTATCTTTCTTTCTGTTAGTGTTTTCTGTAGACTTGCTGATAATTTTGAGTATTGGCCCAATATCATATTATTTGTACCTCCTGGGAGCTTGCCTAATACCTTACTGATATACTTTGTTATCTTCTCTGATATCATTTCAAATCATTCACTCATATGGCTTTTAGTTTCTTCTTTTTTGATGTCCTATGAATCAGATTTGGGGGAGTTTAGTTTCTGGAGACATTTTGTTGGTTTGTTTTCTGTTTCTATTTTTGTTTGTTTGTTTACTTGTTATTTTTCTGTTGAGGCATGTAGGTTGATTATATATAGTGGGAAGATTTTCTTTTTAAATTGATTTTATTGGTATATTTTATATACATGTTATGATCACAATCGACATTGAAGCTTTTCTTTTTTATGCAGACATCTCTAGTTAATATGTATTTTTTAGTGTTGTCCTCTAGGCCCAGCTAACTACAGGCCCTGTGTCTGTCACTAAAGCCACCAACCTTGATTTGCCTTATATGAGAGGTTGTAGCATACACGGCTCAGTTTTCCATGACTAGGCCACAGCATTTCTAATAACCCCACCCAAGCAACTTGTATATTAACATCTCGAGAAAAACAGTGAAAAGCAGCAGCTTTTTCACCTTGGCTATAGTAACAAAATCAGCATATTGCAGCATCAAATGCAAGCTAAATATTGGCAAACCAATATTGGCTAAATATTGGTACCTTAGTTCACAAACGCTTGCATTTGGTAAAATTTTGTTTTTGTTTATAAACTCTCCACTGGCCATCTTTCCCACATGAACATGAATGTAACCATCTTTTCCAGAATCGTGGAGTAAATTAAGTTCATGAATCAAAGTACTACTATAGTACAACCCCTGAGCATAGAAAACAAATCTATAATGAAAATAAGCACACTAAGGCAAACAAAATATTTACCTACTATTGACTTAGAGTAAATGGCTACTAAATGAAACTTTACCTGTACTAACAATGAGGTAGACAACATCAATAGCAGAAAGTTAACTGTCTGAAGATTTAGAAAGCTTACTAGTTATTCTAACAAAGGTGAAATCTGTGGGGAAGTGGAGAATAAAACAAATATTATCTGAAAATTTAGTTGTTGGTACATGTGAAAGAGGAAAGGAAAGGTAGGATGGGGGTACTATAAAGGACAAAATATGGTCACGGAAAAAATAAAAAATAAGATAAACAGAAAAAGCAGGAAATAAAAGAAATATAAGGAAGAGAAAAAATTAGAAGGGTAGAAAGGGAAAAAGGTGAGAGAGGAAAGTAAAGGAAAGGCAAACATTTGGAGCAAAGTCCCAACTCCTTGCCTCCATGGAGGAAAGATAAAAATAATGCAGAGTAGAAAATCTGAAGAAAGGCTGAGTTAAAGGAAAAGTTCCTGACTTATTCAGTGAGTGTGTGTTATTTTTTTTAACCCCAAAATTTGCAGTCACAATTTTTTTTCTGTTTTGCTTCAGGGCCTATAGGTTTTTGAGGGGCTCTTCTTCAGTAGAGGCTCCTGTGTTCATTACTACTGGACTCTGGCTACTGACCAAGCCAAGGTGACCAAGCCACCACACCCTTGCTTCTATTGGTGGACTGGGATTGTGATCAGCCCTCTGGTCTCTGCTGGGTGTAGGCTACAGAACAGGATCTGCGGGGTGGGCTGCTGGACTTGATGTCCTCAGGCCTGGGGCTGTCTTCTGTCCCAGGAGCTGACATCATCCAGGATCAGATGGGTTGGCTATTCCTTGCCACTGCTGCCCTGTGCTGAGGGCAAGGCACCGTCTTCTTGCATAGTCCTCCATTCTCACTTGTGGGTGAGGGCCTGCTTTACCAGCCCAGGTCTCGGACAGTTTTTCTTTCTGTTCTCTGATTATACCAGTCTACTTACATATAGCCTTCAAAACTGCTGGTAGAAATCTGGTAATTGTGTGTCTCTTGCTGATTTCAATATTTTGTCATCGTCTTTCAAAAGATTGATTATAGTGTGTCTTGGTGTAATCTCTTTAAGTACATTGCTATAAACTTCATATAGTGCTCCCTGGATATTTATGTTTATGTCTTTCAGCGAGTTTAAGCAAGTTCAGGTACAATTGTATTGAATATTCTTTCTACCTTCACCTCTTCCTTCTGAAATTCAGTGTATTTATCTGTGCAGTTGATGGTGTCCCACAGTCTTTTTTGGCTCTGTTCACACTCCTTTAATCTCTTTTTCTTTTTGTTCCTCAGCATTGATAATTTCTCTTTTTTTAGTTTTTTGAGACAGGGTCTCGCTTTGTAGTTCAGGCTGGCCCTGAGCTCAGCCTCAAATTCACTTCACAGCAATCCTCCTGCCTCTGCCTCCCGAGTGGTGGGATTACAGGCGTGAGCCACCACACCCAGCACTGTGGTATGTGGTACTGATTGCTGCTGGGCGTGAGTCTCCATGCCCAGTACTGTATGTGGTTACCTGGGGATAAAACCTGGGCCCTTGTGCTTGTCGGAACCACTGAGGTAAATCCCCGACCAGCATTGATGATTTCCGATATTCTTTGTAATATGCTACCAAGTTTGATAATTATTTTGCCGGCCCAATCTGCTTTTGGATTCCTCTACTGAATATTTCATTTCACTTATTATATTTTTCAGCTCCCAAATCTATTTGGAAATATCTTTTTGAACATATATGTTTTATTTATTTTCAGGGTTACCTTTATAGAAATTTCTATTTTGTTCATATATCATTTTCTTACCTTTAGCCATATATTATTTTAGGAGCTTTGTATATAGTAGATCAGCCATCAGATCTTTTACAGGGATAGTATTTATCTATTTACCTATTTATAGTCTCTGTATTTAAATGGTACCTACTTTACTGTTTCTCTGTATATCTTGTGATTTATTTCTTGTTAGAAACTGGATATTTGAGTCTAATAATTGAGTAACTCAAAAATGAAATCCTCTCCTTCCATAGTTTTATTGTTTTCTTTCTATGGTTCTTTTAAAAATTATTCCTTCAAATTATTTCAAGCCAACGCTGTCCATGGAGCAGCCTTAAATATAAACATAAGGTTTTTCTCATTTTTTTTTTTTCTGAACCTGTGCTATTTCCTGGGTATGTGTGGTTATTTTCTAATTTTCTCTGTGAATGCAATTTGTTTTGAATGTTCCTGAGTTTCATATCTGGCTCCCCAAAAGGGAAAAAGAAAAATGAAGGAAGTAAATAGAAGGTTGGTGACCCTTTAGATCCCCTACAGTCACTTCCTCTGGGAGGTGGGGGCTTACAACAACAATGTAACAACAGTGGCCGCCTGTTTGTCTACACCTCTGCCTCACAAGCAGCCATCATCGAACAGAGCAGAGATCTGAAGCAGTAGGCAGTCAGAGCAGAGACCCTCTTATTTAGAGGATGAGGTCTCTGTGGGTCACCTTGGCTTCTGCAACCTGTGTGTTAACTGCTCCAGGAACACATGGATAGCTAGCTGTCTGCCATGGGGCTCGGGAAAAGCACAAGTAAGTCATTGCTGAACTAGGAGATGAAATTGAACAAAATTAACTTCAATTTACTACTCAAGCCTTCTTTTGGAAGTTGTCAGCCTTCAGAGTATCAAAGTAATTACATTAGACAGATGCTGTCAGTGTAATTGTTATCTAGGTGAGGAGACAGATTCTTGGTTCTTCATATTTTCTAGTGTTCTCAGGATTCTCTGCAACATCTTTTAAAATGTTTTTATTAGCAAATGTTTGCAATATATTATAGTTTCTTGGGGAGTATGTACATGTACTTAACGTCTTCTGATTCTTTTTATTCCCCTTCTTCTCACCATTCTCTCTCCTCTGTCTCTAAGTCCCCTCCCCCAATTTTCATCATTTCTTACTTCCTGTGTGTGACACATCCTGATTCCATTCATTGTGGGCAGTTGGTACACATACAGGACACATCTTAAATCTTTCTGTGTCTCCTTCCTACCCCTGATTTTAGTTTCTTGGTCGCCTACACATTTACTAAAAAATCTATTTCTATTTTGTTCTTTATTTGTACTTTGGATTTCTCCTAAGCGAGAAGCCATATGGCATTTAAGATTGTGTATCTTATGTATTTCCTTTAAAATGTTTTTAAGGTGCATCCATTTTCCTACATATGTTGCAAATTTATCATACACTGTAGCCCAGTAGTACTCCATTATGTATAAAACCTGCCTTTTATCTATTCATCTGCTGGTGGACACATAGGCTGCTTCCAAGATTTAGCTTTTGTGAACTGTGTAACTATGAAGATGTGTATGCATGTATTACTGCAATGTGATATCTGAATCTTTCAGAAGATACCTGGAAGGGGAATGGTGGGGTCAAATTAAATATCTCTTTCTATATTTTGAGAGTTCTCCACACTGATTTCCACAGTGATGGAACTAGCTTCCATTCCCACTAGCAATGTAGGAGGGTCCCCTTTTCACTGTAGCCTCCCCAGCTTTTGTTATTATTTGCTTTCTTGGTGACAGCCATTCCTTTTTGAGTAAGATGTACTCTTGTTTTAATTTGCATTTCTCTAATTGTCAGAAAAATTGAGCAATTTTTATTAGCCAATTGTGTTTTTTTGTTTGAGAACATCTATTTATATCAATTGCCCATTATTTGTTGAGTCTTTCATTTTTGGGACGAGCTTTCATTCTTTTGAATTCTTTAATAATACCGATCAGAGAGGGTCTTATCAGAAATTAGTGATCACACTGCAATCCAAAACACACTTATTTATTACAAAGGGCCAACATTGCAATTAAACTAAAAAGAAGCTTTAGTTTAAGAAAAACTTATACATTAGTATTTTTTGTCTTAAAAGAAAAGCAAACAACACATTTGCTGTAGGTGTAGCACGACTCTTCCAGACATTAGTCCTCTGTCTGAAGTGTAGCTGGCAAGTTTTTTTTTTTCTTATTTTGTAAGTTTTCTCTTCAGTCTGCTGGCTATTTCTTTTCCTGTGGAGAAGCTGTTCATTTTGATAGAATCTTGTTTACTGTTTCTGTATCTTCTATTCTGTTTCATTCATCCATATGACTATTTTTGTGCCCAGAGCACAGTTTTTAATCACTATAGCTTTCTGGTAAATTTGAAGACAGAATTGTAATGCCAATTCTTGCTGGTTAGGATTGTTTTTATTATTCTGGGTCTCTTCTGGTTCCATATAAATTTTAGGATTGTTTTCTCTAGGTCTCTGAGGAATGCTGTTGGTATATCGATTAGGGGTTGCACTCAACCTGTCTATCAGCTATGGCAGTATGGTCATGTTGACCATGTTAATTCTGTCTACCCAGGAACAGGGCATAACTTTATATTTTCTTATGTTCTTTTCAATCTCCCTTTTTGAAGTATTTCAGTTTTCATCATAGAGGTCTTTCACTGTCTTGGTTAGGTTAATACCTAAGTATTCCATTTTTCTTGATGTTAATGTGAGTGATATTTTCTCAATTTCTTTCCCAGTAAGTTTATCACTAGTGTACAGGAAAGTAATTGATTTCTGTGTGTTGATTTTGTATCCTGCTATACTGCTGAGTTTTCTTTTTATTCTAGGAATCTTTTGGTAGAATGTTTTGGGTCTTCTGAGCAGAAAATTATGGCTTCTGTGAATAACAATAAATTGACTTCAGCTGTTCCTGAACATGTCCCTTTTATTTTTCTCTCATGACTGATTACTATGACTAATGTTTTGAGTACTATGTCAAACAGAAATGATGATAGTGGATATCGTTGTCTTGTTCCGGATCTTAGAGGGAAAACTTTCAGTTTTTCCTCACTTCATCTGATGAAGGTAGTAGGCTTGTCATAAAGTGATATATATGGTTTGTCGTAAGTGGTACATGCATATATGTTGAATTGTATTTACATTCATAAGATGAAATGAACTTGGTTATGATGAATTATCTTTTTGAAAATTGGTTGCATTATATTTGACAGTATCTTACTGAGAATTATTTGCATCTATTTTCATGAAAGAAATTGGTCTGTATATTGTCAGGTTTTGAGATTAGAGGGATGCTGGTTTCCAGAAATGAGTTTGGAAGCACTTATTTTCTTTTAATTTCATTAAATAAGTCTCAGGCTGGCCTTGAGCTCAGCCTCAAACTCACATCACAGCAATCCTCCTGCCTCTGCCTCCCGAGTGCTGGGATTACAGGTGGGAGCCACCACACCCGACACTGTGGTATGTGGTACTGGTTGCTGCTGGGCGTGAGTCTCCACACCCAGTAATGTATCTGGTTACTGCGGATCAAACCCAGTCCCTTGTTCTTGCAAGACAGATGCCAGAACCACTGAGCCAAATCCCCAACCTGAGGAATATTGTTTTTATACCCTCTTCAAAGGTTTTATAGAATTCAGCAGTGATCCATCAGATCCTGGGCTTTTCTGGGTAGCTTTTTAATGTTATTACTCTTTTACCTCATTGCTTATTACTGGATCGTTCAATTTTATGGCTTTTTGGTTCATTTTTGGTAATTTGTATGTGTCCTAGGAATCTGTTCATTTCTTTACTATTTTCCAATTTGTTGGAGCACAATTTTTCAAAGTTACTACTTTCTGGATTTCAGCAGTGTTGTGACTTTACTTATTTTATTTCTAACTGTAATGATGTGAGTCTTTCCTCTCTCTTTTGGTTAGTCTGCCAAGAGTGTTTCTGTTTTGTTAGTTCTTTCAGCAAATCATTTCTTAAATTCGTTAGTGCTTTGTACTTTTAGCTTTTTAATATCAATTTCTTTAATTTGCACTCTGATCTTTATGCTTTCCCTGCTTAAATTAGGTTTAAACTTAGATTGTTTATTTTTTATTTTTTTAGTGTTTTGATGTTCCTCATTAGGTTTTGTATTTAAACTCAGTCTCTTTTTCTAATGTAAGCACTGACTGCAATAATGTTCCCTTTTAGGACTGTTTTCATTGTGATTATAGGTACTTGGTGTGTTGTAGTGGCATTACCATTTGATTCTAGAAATTGTTTAATTGCATCCATGACCCCTTGATTGTTCAAGAGTGGGTTGTTGGGTTTTCCTGTAAGTATGTGTTTTTTTGTGTGATCTCTTTCCTGATTGATTGCTAGTTTCGGTGTAGGCAGTGTTCTGTAATTCATGGGGTGATTTCAGTTCTCTTGTATTGATTTAAGTATGTGTTGTGAACTAGTATGTGATGCATTTTGGAGGAAGTTATATGTGCTTCTGAGAGAATGTGCATTTTCATGCAGTAAAGCAGAACACTTGTAGGTGTCTATGAAGTGCGTTTGTTCAGAAGTGTGGGTCAGCTTTGATATTTCTTTTTTTGATTTTTGTTTAGCTGATCTGTCTCTGTGAAAGTGGGGTATTGAGTTCATCCCCTATGTGTGACCCAGTTTGTATTTGATCCTTTATTTTCAGAAGTATCTATTTCATGAAGTCAGGTGCTCCAATATTTGGTGCATGTATATTTGCAAGTGTTATCTGTTCCTGTCACAGTGTCCCCTTAACTAGTATGCAGTGAGCCTCTTTCCTTTTTAAATCAATTTTAGCTTGAAGTTTACTTTGTAAAATCGCTACCCTTGCCTGCTTTTGAGGTCCTGCTGTGTGAAATATTGTTTTCCATCCTTTGATTTTTAATCAATGAATTTTTTTTCTGGATTATATGAGTTCTTTGAATACAAGAGATTGTTAGATTCAGTTTTTTGATCCAGTTGGTCAATCTGTTCTTTGAATTGGGGAGTTGAGACTATTTACATTGAGAATTATTGCAGAAAGTTATTGATTTATTCATGTAATTGCATTCTTTTTGCTTATCTGTTTGTCTTGATATATTCATTCTGTCTAGATTTTTTGCTTTGTAGGCTCTATTGTCTCTGTCTAGAGACAATTTATTATTTGAAGTGCAAAATATCTTTTAAAATCTCATAAAATTCTTTAGTTATACATTATTTAACTATTCTACTCAAATATGAACTTAAACATTTTCACCTATATTTTTCCATCTTTTTCATATATTTATTTTAAAACTTATCTTTTTAATTAATTGAAAATATTTTGATGTATGATACTAACTTTATTATTTCTAAAATAACTTCATAGCTAGTTATAGTACTACCTAGGGAATCATGTATCTGAGTTCATCCTTTTCATAAACTATATATACACTATACACTTGAGAATAGCTTGGACAGGTCTGGTATCATACTGTTTGAAAATTTCTCTTTATTTTCTCTTACATATATGTGTTGAAATTCATGTAAGTGGTTATATACATTTATGGTTCACACATTTACAGTGTTCTATATTTATTGTGTATATATTATATTTGAGTTATGTTTAGTTTTTATACTATGAACAATATGACCTAGGAATTTTTGTTCATGTATTCAAATGCACAAGAAGCAAAGAAATTTGCAGATATGTTGGAGACAAGAGACCAGCAGCAAGTGAACAAGAGTCTCCAGACTTCATTCTGGGTCTACAGAATGAGTACCTTGGGAGTGGGGCAGAGGTGGCATAGTTTCAAAACTGTGTGGGCTCTGCATGATTCTGGTGCTCATCAGACTTTGATAAGTACAGCCCCAGAGTGTGCACCTGAGAGTGGAACTGCTGTGTCATATACTGGCCAAACCTGTTTCTAAAGCAGTATCAATTATTGTAGCTTTTTTCTATCTTTGTTTGTTTTGAAGATAGAAGCTTACAATCATGGAACTTTTTTTCTGTTTTCTTAATAAATTACTATGGAGGTTTGTATAATAAAAGCTTTTCAGCTCAGAGAAGAGATTTAATTTTTAAGCGTTTTATAGTGACAATTTAGTAATAAGTAAAGAAAAGGGGAAAATCTGGTGTTAAGGCTCAAATTCACTCTGTTGGCAGATTCACTAATTTTCCATTTCTACCAAAAGCACTTTCAGAGTGGTTCAACATTTTTTTATCCTGTCAGTTGATTTGATGTTCTATGAAAACTATGTGAAAGATTGCTTCCATTTCCAAAAGTGTGCATCACTGTGTACCATATACACTTTTAATATTATTAAAAGGTAATTAATTAATAAGTACATATGATTAATTGATCAGAAATCCTTCTATGCAAATGCTCTTCTTGACCCACCGATAGCCTGAAGTTTCTTTTTATTGCTTTTCCAAAAGAGAAGTGGGTTGGTAATGTTTAGTTTGTTGTCTCTCCCCTCAGGGGAGTGGCGGATTGTGGCCGGAAGTCAGTTGATGGTAGGAACTTCTACCTTTCCTTGACCTCACCGATTGTTTTCTGGCTCCCTCTTCACCCTTGCTTCTTCCTCAGTTCCCTATTTATCTACCTTTTCCTGTAAAAACCATCCCACTGTCTCTCTTTCTGCCTTTATTCTTCATGAAATCCAGATCTCAGAAAATCAACTGTTTCTTCCCCCACTTCTTCTCCTCCTCTCTGTCCTCCCTCCCTCCCCTTTCTCTTTAATTTTGAATATTTTCCATTTGTACAATCAAAATAAAGTTAAATAAATGAAACAGCTCCTGACTACCTCTTAAGGAGATCACATGAAAACACAGAAAAATTATCTTTATGCATAGAACATATAGGAAAAACAATACACATACATATCTAACAATATCTACAGAAAGGCATTGTGTGAAATACATAAAATAATGAGAAGTTTTCAAAAAAGTCATTGCTTTTAGTCAATAATAAAAAAATTACAAAGGAAAGAATGTGGTGCAATTTTCAAGGGACCAAAATGTAGAAAGATATTCTTTAAGTATGTCAGACATGACAATAAATTGGAGAAAAATATTATCCATTTATTAGTTGGAAGGTAAAAACTAATAGCAGATGATATTAAAAGTTTTAAGTCTTTTTTCATTGGTATTTCATCTCACTCTACAAAGAATGGCTGCTGTCTCAGAATTAACCAGGAATAAATGTTGGTGAGGCTGTGGAGAAAAAGGAACCCTTCTCCACTGTTGGTGGGAGTGTAGACCTGTACAACCTCTGTGGAAATCAGTGTGGAGATTCCTCAGAAAACTGGGATTAGAGGTCCCATTTGACCTGGCCATCGCTCTGCTAGGTATATACACAAAAGAATTAAAAGATTCATATCATAGCAACATATGCACACCCATGTTTATAGTAGCTCAATTTGTGATTGCTAAATCTTGGAAACAACCCAAATGTCCCTCAATTGGAGATTGGGTAAAGAAGATGTGGTTCTTTTATAGAATGCCATAAAAAGTGATAAGATTGAGTCATTTATACTCAAATGGATGTACTTTCAGGACATCCTCATAGGTGAAATAAATAGGCCACAGATGTGTAAATATCATATCTTTTCTCTGGTATGAGAAAATGAAGATATAAATGAGTTCTAGTATATATAGTAGATATTATGAAACAGAAAATATTTAAAAGGAAATAGGGTGTAGGGGTAAATAATGAGGGGGAAAAGAAGGTGATAGTAATAAAAAAGGAAACAAAGCTTATGTATATAGGGAATGGGGGTTGTAGAGTGGGTAGGGTAATGGGAAATAAGGAGAATCAAGTCGTGTCATATACTGGTCCAAATTCTCAATGTTGAATGCAATGATGATATGTGCATATATAATGTATCAATAAAGATTTGAATTTTTAAAAAGTCCATTGTAGTCTGAGTACTAGACAAGACAGTACGTGGAGTGAATTAAACCAAATAATTAGGAAATAATTAATGACAAAGGTTTGCAGAATTTATTGGAGTAATTGTTGACCTGTATGTTACTCCATATCTGAAACCAGCTTAGCAAATAGTATAGTCCTAGGCCCATAAGTAGTGCTAGAATTCAATTACAGAATGTGTACTATGTTTAAGACTCTGTGTTAGGCACTCAAGATACATTATTAAAAAAGAGAAATACAGTTCTTGCCATCAGAAAACTTATAACCTAGTAAGTAGGACTGTCTCCATCTCTAAGCCAATAGCTAGACAATTAATATACTTTTAAAATTTTTAAACTAGGACCTTGCTGTGTTGCACAGGTTGGCTTTGAACTCCTGACTCAAGCAATCCCATCTCTTGTGCTTAAGTAGTAGTAGGGACTATCAACCATCTTTAATTCATGTCAGTCGTGCTAGGGGTAATGGGAGGGTAGGCAAGATTCCTGGAGATCTTATAACAAAAAATTGAAATCTAACAAAAGATCTACATCAGTGTAAGAGGCCAGAGATGGATTCTATCCCAGAGTGACATTTATAATTTGAAGAAAAGCAAAAGAAGGGACAAGAAATGTTTTGGACAAGCAAAGGAACATCTGTTGCAGGCTCTGAGATGGGAAGGAATTTGGTGTGCCTGGGAATCTGAGCATAGATCATTTCAGCTGAGAGAAGAGAAGCAGACGAAGTCAGAAGGGCCAGTTCATACAGACCTATTGATTTTAGAGTTCATCTAACTAGAAAATGATTATGAAATTATAAAAGAGAAAATGAGATTATTCATTTTACCTTTAGCAAGTGGACTTTCACAGCTTTGCAGAAAGTGAATTAGAATTACCCTTAAGGTTAATTTAGGAGAAAGATGATGGTTATTTTGGTTGAGGAAGTTAAATTAGATATATGGAGGATTTGACATATAATTGGAAGATAACATTGATATGATTGACAGGATATAGAAAATTAGCATGAAACAGTATTCAGAGCTTTCAAATGTTCAAGTCCTTGCTTCTGGAGAGTAGGATGGCAACTGGTTGTCCAACAATGGTAGGTTCCCCTTCTAGTCTCAGTCCTATTTCCATTTCATAACCCAGCCCCAGCATACAAATGCTTACTATTGTCAAGTTCTATGAGGAAATACATAAGAACATGTGTAGTAGAAAAAGTGTCAAATAAAATAATAGAACTGATTAACCAATGTGAAAGATATCTTCCTAAAGTTTAGTTCTGATTTGCTTGTATCATTTTAAATTCATATGCATCTGCTTCTCTGCATTTTTGGAAATACAGTATCTTATCCATGCCCCCAACATTAAGGATTTGATCCAGAGCTTCATGTGTGATAGGCAAATGTTCTACCAATGAGCTGCATCCCCAGCCCTTGACTGTTTTTCACATGTATTCTTTCCAGTAATCTAAAGCTACAAAGAAGAACTTGCTTCAGAGAAGCAAGCTTTGACCCTCCTTCATTTGTACTCATCTCTCCAGGGTGGGAGGCCCACAGAGCCAAGAGAATATGGTCCTCCGAACTAGTGCTCCTTTCTAAACAATGTCATGAGTTCCCTGGATGCTAGAATTCTCTTCTCAATGGTCTCTAGTTTGTTGTTTGGGTATGTAGGTGCCACACCCTGAGGCCTGGAGTGTGTGCAAATAAATCATAAAGGTGGCAAAAGCAATAGCACATGGAGATGTGATCAAGACTTGTTCTTGTGAGCTAGATTGTCTATACTGAATTCCCAATAGATCCTTCCTGATAAAACTAGAGAAAAGAGAGAGTGGGCTGGGGTATGACCTTAGTCTTTAATCAAGCCAGTGAGAGCTGTGAATGTATTAGTTGATTATTTCATACCACTAACATTTTGTGAGCACATATGTGTTATTATGGCTTGTATCCAGATGTCTTCCAAAACTTGATGCAATCATTGGTGGGGAGTTTTGAAGGTGGATGGATACAGAGTGTGTGAATGTGGATTAAATACTGGGACTAAGGGTTTCCCACCCTGAGTGTAGGTCTCATCATCCAAAAGGCCTTGATGAGATAGAAGGGAGAGGTAGGTTTGCTGCTGCTGCTTGCTTCCTGATTCCTTCTTCCTTCTGCCTGCCATGCCATGAGCTATTTTCCCTCTGTGATGCACCTCTGCCTTGGAGCCAGCCAACTATGGACAAAACTTCTACAAACTGTGAGCTAAATACACTTTCATCCTTTAACTTTGGGTGTTGGGTATTTGTCTCAGTAATGAAAAAAAATACTAGGATATGACTGGTAAAGAAGATATTTAATTTAGCCTTTGAAATGCAAAGATGAATAAGACATCTTTCTGTCCGCAGGGAACTTAGAGGGAAAAACATTTATAAATAACTACCTGTCAAATGAGGCTGACTAAAATAAACATCACTTGAGAATTCAGGAGAGGAAATGAGTTTTTACAACTAAGGGAATTCAGGGAAGGCTTCACAGAGAAATAGGAAGCAGCAATTTTCTTAGAATGGAAAGATATCATGGACAGTTATTTACTGCTTATAAACATCAGTGTTCTCTTAGAAATTTAATGAGATAAAATATCTGAAAATATCTACTATAGTTCCTGATACACTGAAGTGTTTAATAAACATAGCTTGTTCTTCTCCTTATTCTTTTAAAGAATATTTTAGCTTTATGAAAATAATCTACCATGTATACAGAATGGGTGTATTTACATTGCCCTGAAAATATACCTAAGATGTGTGTGTGTGTGTGTGCGCGCGCGCGTGTGCACGCGTGTGCATGCATGTGTTAAGGATGCCTGGAAGGAAGCTCCTTGAGATGACAGATTTTCTTGTGCTCTAGATATGCAACAGTAGTTGGTATTGCTGCTGAATATAGTCAATAAAGGAATAAATAAATTGGGAATCATGTGAAGTGGGATGGGGGGCTTCCAAAGTGGAATGAGAATCTCCTGGCAGCTTTGCAAGGGTCAGAGGTTATAGGTCTCCTGAGCACGACACGCTTTGCTGCAGATGCCTCACAAATATTTTTTCCTTCAGGAGCCTCTTGTGTAACCTCTAAAATCCTTGGAACCTAGACTCCTCAGAGTGGCACAGGTGCTACACTAGTAGCTGCTGTTCATCTGGATACCTGGCTTTGGAGACGCAAGGAAAAATAAAGAGGTTATCACTGTTGATTCTGCACAACATGAGGTAGAATGTCAGAGCTACTGTATAGGGAAGACAACACTGCTATTCCAACTTCTTTCAAAGAGGGAATTGCAAACCAGATCCAGAAAGCCTTCCTATGACTGAAATAACTTTGAAAATTCCAAAAGCTACAATTTTCTCTGCTTCCTTTTCTAGAGAGAAATTTCCTCCAATGCATTATTTTACTGAAAACTATCAAATGGTTTCCCATTATTTGTAGGCTGCAAAAGGAACACTGGTGGGTTTAGTACAAATCAGTTCCTTCCCATCTCACACTGATTTTTTTTTTACTTTCTTTTTTCAAAAGAACATTGATTTTATTGATACATTTTATATACACGTTATGATCAAAATTAACATTTTCTCTCTCCTCTCACTGAACCATGGTAGGAGCCATTCCTCTAATTACTTTCTGTCTCCATCCTCACCTCAAAATATGCACACACACACACGCACACCCCCCACAGTACATGCACAAACACACACACACCATACACGCAAACCCACACCCACCCACAACACACACACACACCACAATACACACACAAACGCACACACCATACACACATGCACACGCACACCCACACACACCCACAACACCCCCCCACACACACACGCACACACACTTTGCTACTTCAATGCAGATATTAGCTCAAGGGTCACTTTCCTGGAGAAACCATCCTGCACCATGCTACTGTCACAGTTTCATGTTACAGGTCCTCAAGGAACCATTTCCTTCATTTTGAACACTTGATTCAATTTCTAATGTATTGATGTATTTGTTGGTAGGATGATCTGATCATTTTTCTCTTTCCTTTTGGATTATGAATTCTATAATGACACTACGTTTTCTCACAGCGTTAGTGCCGTAGCCTAACATAGCGTCTGAAAAGGCTCAGTAACTACCAGGTGGGATTAGGAGGATCCCGAGGTGGCCATATTCCCCTTTGAGCTGGTCTCCGGTCCCTTGTTTCTCCCATCTAGTCACCCCACTGTCCTTCTTAGTATTCAGACCTTCTCGTTGAGTTACATCTTCACACTTTTTTTATTTTGTCTACTATTGGACTTTAGGCAATATACTTTGAAAAAAATTAGAGATTGTTTCTTTATTGAAATTCATCAAACTAGAGCTGGATGTGGTGGCTCACGTCTGTAGACCTCGCACTTGGGCAGCTGAGGCAGAAGGGCTGCTCTGAGTTCCAGGCCATCTGGGGATGCCTAGTGAGTCTAAGGTCAGCCTGAACTACACAGTGAGTCCTTGTCTCAAAAAACAAAAAACAGTGCTCGCTTCGGCAGCACATATACTAAAAATTGGAATGATACAGAGAAGATTAGCATGGCCCCTGCGCAAGGATGACACGCAAATTCGTGAAGCGTTCCATATTTTTGACTTCAAAGAACAACCCAGGAAACACTGCTATTTTAAGGTTCCTAAATATTAGGAGGAAAGTGACTTGCAACAAACAGCGCCAGAAAACAGGGCAGGTCAGAGATGAGGAAACACTCAAAACCTCAGACACAAAGATCCTCACCTCCAAGTAACACAGGGGAAAGAGAAATAGAGAAGTGTGAAGTCCAGTCTCCAGGGTCCTCAGAAATGGTAACCAAAGCAGATCTAGTAAAATGGAAATCAGAACTGATCTCTGAGATGAAAGCAGAGATATTGGACATTGTCAACATGATCATTAATAAAGCTAAAGAGGAAATCATGGAGTTGATAGAATCCAAAATAGCAAAAGCAATGGAACCTTTTAAACACCTACAAGCAGAAGCCCAGGAAATTAAGAAAGAAAATGAAAGTTTACGCAATAGAATGAATTTGGCAGAAGACCGAATTTCAGACCTAGAAGACAGGATCTCAACCAATGAACTGGAAAGGCATAATCTATGGGAAAAAGCAAGCGATAATGAAAAGTCAATCCAACAGCTCCTAGATGATTCAAAGAAGAATAACATAAGATTGATTGGAATCACTGAGAAAGCAGGAGACAATGCTAAAGACATCAAAAAGCTATTCACAGAGATAATGGCAGAAAACTTCACAGAAAAAGGTAAAGAATTGGACACAGAATGCCACATGCCTGTGACATGAAAAAATCTACACCTAGGCATATCATCATAAAAGTCCCAGATATCCAAAAACAGAATGAAATACTGAAAGCAGCCAGAGAAAAGAAAACAGTTACATTCCAAGGGAAGCCAGACAGGATCACAGCGGACTTCTCCACTCAAACACTCAATGCAAGAAGAGCCTAGGTGAAGTCTTCCAAGCCCTAAAGGAAGACAACTTCCAATCCAGACTGATGTATCCTGCCAAACTATCCTTCAAAATTGATGGGGAAATAAGATACTTTCATGACAAAGAACACCTGAAAAATTTCACAAATATGAAACCTGTGCTGCAAAACATTTTAAAGAATATCTTGGAGAAAAATAAGGAAAGTTACAAATCCATGAGACCTAACCAAGTCAACCCATGGGACCAAACAAGAAACTGATGGGGAAAGGGCACAAGTAGAATAACACAGCCAAGAACAGGAAAACATGGCAGCACTAAATTTACCTACATCAGTCATAACAATTAATGTCAATGGACTCAACGTGCCAATTAAGAGATACAGACTGGCAGAGTGGATCAAAAAAACAAGATCCTACAATCTGCTGAATACAAGAAACACACCTAATTCAGAAAGAAACCCATGGACTAAAAGTAAAGGGATGGAAAACAATACTCCATGTGACTGGAAACAGCAAGAAAGCAGGAGTGGTGATTTTATTTGCAGACAAAATAGACTTCAAGCCAAAGCTGATAAAGAGAGATAAAGATGGACACTATCTTTTAGTTCAGGGAAAAATCCAAGAGACAGAAATCACAATCTTAAATATCTATGCTCCAAATTCTAATGCACCCAACTATA